>PVKH010019031.1:0-14965 GCA_004027955.1 Chaetophractus vellerosus
GTAAAGAAGAGAGGGTTGTCTATGGCCTGAACTGTGATCTATGTCTGATGGCAAAACCCCAAAATGTGTGTAACTATTAGAGGCGTTATGCCACACTTAGGGATGTGCATGTGGGGGGTTGTAGGAGGGGTGGGGGGGTGGCATATGGGTACTCCTGGAATCTCTGTGTAACACTTATGTAATCAATGTATCCTAAAAATGTATACAGATATATAAAAAATAAAAAATAAATTTAAAAAAAGGAGAAATTTGATAGTTGCACTGTTTACATAGGAAACATTTGTCTTACACATGTGCCAAATCTAAAGTGAAAAAAATTATTCTGAATCATATTAGTGAATTGGTCTTCACCCTTAGAAATCATTAGGCTAATGTAATTGTTCAGATCCAGGAGAAACTGGCAGTAAAGAAACTTATCTGAGTACTTGGTGATAACAAACTTTATTGGGGTATGCTCCAGGTTCACCAGCATGTCATCCTGTGGAATGAAAGGATTCCTTCATTGCTTGTTTTGTTTTATTTTTGCCTGTAAGGCAAAAGAATGTGAAAACACAACAAAGAGGGTTAGTGGCAGTAGCTGGGAATTTAGAAATGACAGTAGAGTTGTAATGGTGGTATTGTTAGAGGCCTGTGGGGCAGTGATAAAACAATTTTTGGAGAGAGATGATAAAAATAATTCTATACTCTAGGACCTCATTTTCTCAAAGCTTCAGCATCACCTGAGAGTTGGCTAGAAATGTACTATCTCAGGTCACTCTCCAGACCTGCTGATTTAGAATGGATGGTCCCCTAGGATTGCACTATAGGGTTGCCTGACCTTAACCCCTTCGCTTATACTGTTGCTTCACTAGCCTCTAAACTTGTGCAAGTTGAAACTTTAATGTATTTTTCTGAAGTGAATTTTGATTTGTTCCATAACTTTTGTGTGTGTGCTTTTTTTAAGATTCTTGGATCTCCCAGTCAGCATCATTTCCCCGTAACCAGAAACAACAAGGGGTGGATTCTTTATCACCAGTGGCCTCACTGCCTAAACACGTTTTCCAGCCTCCTACCCAAAAGCAACCTACTAAACCAGTAAAAATCACTTGTGCAAACTGCAAAAATCCTTTGCAGAAGGGACAGACAGCTTATCAACGAAAAGGATCAGCTCACCTCTTTTGTTCTACCACCTGCCTTTCTTCCTTCTCTCATAAGCGTACTCCAAAGAAACGCAGTGTAATGTGTAAAACGTAAGATTTTCCTTTCAACATGGTTCCATGTGGGTAAATACTGGCAGTATAAATTAATGTTCTGGATGCAGTTGGAGAGCTGGGTAGGTTCATGGGTAAAATTGTTGCAGGGGTGTCTTCAAGATTATTGAGCTTGTGTTATCCTAGTCTGTATCAGAGCTGTGGACTTATTCATACAGTATTTAACTCTTGGCAGGAAACTGGAGTAGGTATGGATGTAAATTGACTCTCTTCCTGCCACTGCTTTTGGGTCCCCTTATCACTTCTACGCTAGTTCTACCAAGTTGCTACCAGCGTTTTTTGAATGCAGAACTTGTTGAGGCAAGGTTCTTGTCCTACAAAAGATTTTCACCTCTCAATCTTGTGTTTCCATATTATTTAGGAACTCCTGGCAATGAAGCCAAAATGTGTACTTTACTAGATCCAAAAATTATACTTAATTCCTAGGATTAAATCATGAGAAAATGAAATATGTCAGTTATTCATATATTTGACTTTTACTTCAATGGAATGATCTTAAATTGTGTTTATATCCCTTCTCTTTCAGAGATGCACCTACAAAAAAGGCTACTGTTGTTGCTCAAATGGATTTAAGCAAATCCTTCCCGGAATTTTCTAGTACATGTGGTTTGTCTCCCTATGAAGACAGACAGACGCTTAGGAAAGGACTTTTGAATAATTCAAGATGTACAATCTGTAGTAAGCTAACAGAGGTCTGAATTTTCCTACCTTTTATAAGTTATTATTTGGGCTAACAACACATAATACACATGTCCTAAATCTACTTAGGATAATTACACCATGAAGTTTAGGGAAAGAATAAGGATATATTCAAACTATCTTATAAACAAGTATCCTATTTGCATAGTTTGGAAAGACACATTTGTTTCTATGGTATTGGGTATATTCATATAGGCAAGTTTTACAGTGAATTTTGTTCTTACTAGAAATGCCAAAAAAAAAAAAAAGGTCAGGTCTCCACATGAAGGAAGCAATGAATCCTGGAATGTAAACAACTGTGGTGAACATGTCAGTAACTTCACATTACTTAAGTGATATATGCTAACTGAATTTGATTTTTGTGACCACAGAGCCCTGCAAATCAAATTGAGAACATGTTTTTATCTCAGTTACCATGGAGCCAACCAAAATGAGGACCACCTTACTTATCCATTAACAGACACCATCCTGAATATGGATAGTACAGGTTGCCTTAACCCCTTCCACAAATTTTCTAGGGTAGTGAATTTTATTTATAATACTCTTTTAATCTTATCTAAGGATTCCCAGTCCATTTAAAAGGTTATATCAAAATCATCCAAACCAGTTCATTTTCTGTCATTCTTAGATGTCTTTAGGGAAGTTATTACTGATTTTATTACTTTTTGTTTTGTAAATCTTATTTTTCATCTTATGTAAAATCAAAGAATTATTTTACAAAGAAATCAAAGAAAAATTGAAAGATGAAATGTGCTTTTTAATCTTCTTTTCCAATGAGAAATTATTAGGGGTTCATTGTTTCTGTTGAAAAAAGTACTTATCTCTTACTTATTGTGTTGATCTTTATTTTTTTAACAAATTCTGATTTTTCCTTTAGATACGCCATGAAGTCAGCGTTAATAACATAACTCATAAACTGTGCAGTAACCAGTGCTTTAATAAGTACAGATTAACCAATGGTCTAATAATGAATTGCTGTGAACAGTGTGGAGAATACATGCCTTGTAAAAGTGCTGGAAACAATGTCCTGATTGAAGGTCAACAGAAAAGATTTTGCTGCCAAAGTTGTGTTAATGAATATAAACAGGTAATTCTTTTTTTTTTTAAATTTTTTTTAGGTAATTCTTTTTAATGACCTTTAAAAGTGTACAGTAGCTTCACCTTGTTATTACATTAACCAGATTTATCTTAAAATTTCATTTAGTCCCATTTTTGTCACTCTCTCATTAAGCATGTACATCTCAATTGAGTATTGAAATATACTCAGGAGGAGTATTAAGATATCAATTGTTATAAGCTTGTTTTTAAATGTTTGCTTTTTGTAGAAGTTACAGCAGAGTAATCCTTCTCATTTTTCTTGCAGTGATGGAGTTAGAATTTTAGAAATCGTATTACGGATTAACTTGCGTTTGAATATCTTTTTTAGACTTGGTGTTTGCTGTTGGGAAACTGGCTAGAGAGAGAGTTGTAGTATAAGGTTCTTTTTTTAATATATGTTTTTTGTTAGAGAAGTTATGATCTTACAAAACAATCATACATAATGTGCAGAATTTCCCTATAACACCCCTCCACCAACACCTTATGTTATTGTGGAACATTTGTTACAGATTATGAAAGAACATCATCAGAACATTATACCTAACTATGGTCTATACATTTGGTATATTTTTTCCATACCCCCCATTATTAACATTAAGTATTAGTATTGTACATTTGTTATAGTTCATGAGAGAACACTCTCATATTTGTACTGTTAGCCACAGTCCATCTTCTCCCACATGGTTGTTCACTGTGTTATACAGTCCCATGCCATGTACAGTTTATCCGAAGTATAACTCATTGGCGCTCACATTCATCACAGAGTTGTGCGGTCATCACCTCAGTAAATTTTTGAACATTTTCCTTTATCCAAAAGAAAAAATCCCATACACTCCTATTATTGATCCTTGTAATATAAGGTTCTTAACGCAGAAAATTTTCTTTATTATGAACTTTTGTTGAAGTATAATTTGCATTCAATATAATGTAGAAATATTAAGTGTATAGTTGGTGTTTTTTTTTTAAAGATTTATTTATTTTATTTTTTTATTTATTATACATTCCCCTCCACCCCCCTTTTGCTTGTTCTTGCTGTGTTCACCTTTCTCTGTGTTCTTCTGTGTCTGCTTGTCTCCCTCTGCTGGGGCGACCTGCCGAGTCAGCTCACCGGCGCAGCAGCCGCAGGGGGCTTGCCTTTGCCCGGCCCAGGTTGGTTTGCTTTCTTGAGGTGGTCTGCCCATTGTTAGAAGAGGCCCAGGGACTGAACCCGGGGCCTCTCGTGTGGTAAACCAGCACCCTATCCACTGGGCTATACAGCCAGCCCCTACAGTTGGTGTTTTGACAATTCTAGAAACCCATGTAATTACCAGCCTAAACAAGATATAGAACATTTCCAACTTCATTAAGTTCCTTCATGCCCTTTTCTTTCTTTATATAAATGGATATTTACATTGTTAGCAGTTCCTATATACCATTCTTGTTTTACACACCTGTTTTTCATTTCTTCCAGTGAACACACATAGAAGTACAATTGCGGGTCACAGGGTAGATATTTGTTTAACTTTATAGGAAACTTCCAGATTCTAAAGTGTACCATTTTGCATTCCCACGAAAAATTTGATGGTTCCAGTTGTTCTGTTCCATTCTAACTAAAATTTGTTGTTGTCAATTTTATTGATTTAAGCTAGAGGAGATTTAATTATCTCCTTGTAGGTTTTTTTTTTTTTTTTTTTTTTTTTAAGAGGTGTTACTGGGGATCAAACCCAGGACCTTGTTCGTGAGCGGCACTCACCACTTGAGCTACATCCACTCTCCTCCTTGCAGGCTTTTTTTATTTTATTTTATTTTTTTTAAAAGATACTTAGATTACATAAATGTTACAGTGAATATATAGGGGATTCCCATATGCCCTGCTCCCGACACCTCCCACATTTTCCCATATTAGCAACATCTTTCATTAGTGTGGTACATTCATTGCAATTGATGGTGTTGCAACTCCATTGTGATTCAGGGCCCAGCTGGCACATGGACAGCCCAAAGATTTAACTCTCTTGGATGTATACCTACCAATTGTAGCACTAATTATAAGTTCAAATAGGACAGAAGAGCCATGTGTAGGGAAACCACAACTGAGTCCAACTCTGTCACACTGGGAAGCATAAATTCCAAAGTAGGGCCAACTGACAAGGGACCAAACTCCTGAGCTGACTATAGTGTCTGGATGTTTCCAGAGCCCTCAGGAGCCCTGCTATTTGGGGTAGTATCTACTTTGGCTGTCAATGAGACCCTGCTGAGATTTGCATAAGCATTACCTCTGGAATGACCTCCCAACTGACTTTGAAGTCTCTTAGCCATATAAATAAATGCATTTGTCTTTACCTTTTCTCCATTTTGGTCAAGATCTTTTTTTTTTTTTTCTTTTTTTCCCCCAATTGCATTGCTTGTTGGTACTTGGTAGCAATCCCTTGGTGCTCGGGAGGCTCATCCTCGGGATTCATGACCCACACTGGGGGGAAGTTATTGCGTTTATTTGCTGAGTCTGGCTTAGAGAGAGGCTACATTTGAGCAAAAAGGAGGCTCCCAGTAGGTAACTCTTAGGCACGCTACAACACCGGGCTAAGTTTCAATTTCAAGAGCAAAGGCTCGTAAGCATAGTCACCAGTATCAAGGGCCCATCAATGGACCATCCTCCTTCACTAGTCATTGCCCCTGTACTTGGGGGATTGTTGCTGTTCCTTTAGAGAATGTGGCAGAGCTCCCCAGGATGGGAATTTGATATTCTTTTGGTTATTGTGTGAATCTTCACCCACTGTGGCAATGCCCCAAGAACATTTGAACACATTTATATGCCTTGTGTATATGCCCAGGTGAACCTCCTCCCATGTATCCCCCATCACTTGACATCCCACACCAATGGACCTCCCCTACCATAGTTGTAACCCTTCTGAGATCCAAAACTTCTTAAAAAATGAAGCCAATAAAATAGCCAAATACAATTAATAAGAAAACGAAATAATAATGATAAATTTAAACATAAGAAATAAAATACAGAAAATTTTTTAAAAACTAAAAATTAAGAAAATTGGAATATTGAAAGATAATTTTTTTGACATTTTGCCTTTCATCACTGAAAGCTCTGTTGTCCTGTATGTACAGTGACATTTTCTTCCATTTATTCCCCCAGTGTCTTTTTTTTTTCATTTTGTCTTCAAAGAAGTTTTAGGTCACAGTAGTCACAGAATACAGGGGACTCCCATTTACCCAACATCCTCCCCCTTTTCCCCCTTCCCATATTAATATTATATGTGGATGAGACATTTGTTACAACTGATATACAAATCTTAAAACATAGCTACAAACCATGTTCGGTGGTTTATATTATGGTTTACATTTTGGAACATACACTTTTATAAATAATGAAATTTATCATGGCCCGTATCCATCATTGGATAATCATGTAGAATACTTCCATACCCCCAAAATACACCCTGCTCCATCTATTCTATTCCTCCCTCCCCTTCCCCTTAGGGCCCACGGTGACTACCAGGGCTTCACTGCTTTAATTTATATTAATAAATAATATATATATTTTATTGGCTTTATGATATTCCATACACAAAAGTAAATTCAAGATGGGTAATAAATGTAGCAGCAGGAATATTCTTACCACCCCTTTGTCCCCCATTTCACTGGATAAGGATTTTTGTTGTTGTTGTTACATATCCTCCCCCCTTTCTGCTTGCTCTTGCTGTGTGTCCATTCTTCTGTGTTCCTCTGTGTCTGCTTCTTGTCTCCCCCATTTTTGCAGCGACGTGCTGAGTCAGCCCTCCGCGCAGGTGGCTCGCCCCACTCGTTGGTTGCTCCATTCCGTTTCACTGGTGGCTCCGCTCCGTGTTTTGCGGGCTGCTCGGCTCTGTGATTCGCAGGCAGCAGCTCCGTGATTCGCGGGCGGCAGCTCCATGTTTCACGGGTGACTTGACATGCCCGTGGCAGCTCCGCCCTGCCCGTGGCGGCTTTTTGCCCTGCCCATGGCGGCTCTGCCCCACCCACGGCGGCTTTGCCTTCTCAGGCGGTCTGCCCGCTCAGAGAGGTCCCTGGGAACCGAACCCAGGGCCTCCCATGTGGTGTACCGGCACCCTTATCCACTGGGCTATACAGCCGGCACCAAGGATTTCAATTATTAGCTTTTAGGGAAAAATAATCCCTGAAGTGCTGGGCTTATTGATCATAAGAACCGGTAGATACCCATAGTTGACTTTAACTTATTTTCACAAAAACAATCTTAGGCATATTTTTATTTAGCTTTCTTTATATATTCTGCGCCTAATTAACAAAACTTTACAAGGTAGCTTATAGAAGAGTACAGTAGATAGGTAAAAATATAGTAAAAGAGACTGCATAGGTTATCTTTTCAAAGAAAGTAGTAATCAAAGTTAAATAAAAATTTGTAAAAAGTACTTAAGATACCAACATTCAAAGAGAATAAGTATTTTACCCCCAAGTCACACAGTTAGAAATCTGATATCCCACATCTGAATCCTTAATTAGTATGCTGTATTGGCTTTAAATATACAATTATACACATGCCTTATCTCCCCTAATAAACCATATAAGTTCTCTGAGCCAGGATCTGTGTCTGATTCAATGTACTACTCTCTAGAATAACTAGCCTTATGGGAAGACTTAATCATCTAACTGAAACACTTCTGAGAGTGAAATGAGGTTCTATTAATAATTATCAGGACAAGAGGTATAAACCAGGACTGTCCCAGGCAAACAGGGACATTTAGGCACTGTACCTGGAAAGAGTTCTTATAAATATGGTGTACTTACCTGATTACCTTTCTTTCCAGTGATTTTTTTTTTTTAATTTCATTTTTTAGAGGCCTTAAATGAGTACCTATCCCACCTGTCTTTTATTTGGGTCCAGTTTTTATCCAGGTCATAATAAAAATGCTCTTTGTTAGAGAAGAATGTGGCTTTGCACTAAAGTATTGTTGAACTTCGTCTTCTAAGAATATTACATAGGTGTGTATGGAGAGAGTCCATGAGTGACATGGATGAGGAAAGACATAAGCAGTTTAACCTTGAACTTATAGTATAGGAGTTGCCAAGGACTAGCTGGATCAACCACCTTTGTCCTTTTTTGATTAGCTATTTGCTATTAAGACCATATTCAATAATTGTCAAATGAAAATGAGTATGCATGTGTGTTTTCCATAATAGCTAAAATTTATTAAGTTTACCAAAGTGAACAGGTACTTATAGTTTTATGTATATTTTTTCATTTTAATTGTCTGAATAATCCCTGGTTAGGTACAACTAATATCTTCATTTTATTGATGAGAAAACAAGTTTAGGAGGTTAAGTAACTTGCCCAAGGTTATACAGTTGGAAAGTGGCCATGCATTGAAGAGTGTAACTATAATAGCTTGACTCTCTGTTCGTTACCAAGAAATGAAGGAAGGAAAGAGATAAGACCGAAGTTTGGTTTTGATTATGTAAAAAATAATACTACAGACCTTTCTCTTCTAGTACAATCTCATCCAGTCCCATGGTTTCAATTAATACATATTTTGCCAATGTACTGATTGATCAAAATCTTCAAATTAAAAACAAAAAGAAAAACCACTTTGCTCAGCTTTCACTTTAAATCTACAAGTTTATTGAAGTAAATCACCTATCCTACAATTCACCAATTTAAGTTGTTCAACTCAGTGGTTTTTATTGTTATACAATATCATCATCACAGTCCATTTTAGAACATTTTCTTCACCACCTCAGAATGAAACCTCATCTTATTTGCAGTCAACCCTCCATTTCTCCAACTCTGTCTCCCCATACCCCATATCCTAATCTACTTTTTGCCTGTATAGATTTGCCTATTCTGGACATTACATATAAATGCAGTCAGAAAATAAGTGGGCTTTTGTGACTTCTGGTTCTTTCACTTAGGTTTTCAAGGTTTATCCATTTGTTTTTATTGCCAAATGTTCCATTAATGGATATATGCTACATTTTTTTAACAAAACAATTTTTGATACATTTTAATAAAGCATAAATCCATCCAAAGTGTACAATGAGTGGTATTTGGTGTAACACATATTTATGCATTATCTTTCTAATCATTCTTAGAGCATTGTCATTATTCCAATAAAACAAAAAACAAACAAGCAAAACTCATCGCCTTACACAGTTCCATGTTACAGTTTCTAGCTTTCCTTCTAGTAATATGCATGACCTTAGACTTTCCCTTTCAGCCACTGTCATACTCATATAATATGCTTTTCTAGTTATAAATACCATGATATGCTTTCATCATTTCTATTCATTTCCCAAGATTTACAAACAACCTTTTTACCAATTCTGCACAGATTAACCCTCAGCTTTCCATTCTATACCTTCCTTCTATTTTCTGGTGACCTGTTATCTAATGATAGCTCCATGAGTTTATGCAATATATTTAGTCCATAGTAGCGCAGTCATACAGTATTTGTCCTTTTGTGTCTGGCTTGCTTCACTCAACATAATGTCCTCCAGGTTCATCCATGTTGTCATATACTTCACAACTTCATTTCTTCTTACTGCTGCATAATATTCCATCGTGTATATACACCACAATTTGTTTTTCCATTCATCAGTTGACTGACACCTGGGTTGTTTCCAACTTTTGGCAATTTTGAATAATGCTGCTATGAACATTGGTGTGCAGATGTCTTTTCATGTCTCTGCTCTCAGTTCTTCTGGGTATATACCCAATATATTGCTGGGTCACATGGCAAGTCTACATTCAACTTCCCTAGGAACTGCCAAACAGTCTTCCACAATGGCTGTACCATTCACATTCCCACCAATGGTGAATAAGCGTTCCTACCTCTCCACATCCTCTCTAACATTGACAGTTTTCCAATGTTTTAATAGTGGCCAGCCTAATAGGTATGAAATTGTATCTCGTAGTTTTGATTTGCATTTCCCTAATCGCTAGTGCTGTTGAGCATTTTTTTCATCATTTGTATTTCTTCACCATTTGTATTTCTTCTTTGAACAATTGTCTTTTCAAGTCTTTTTCCCAGTTTTTAATGTGGTAGTTTGTCTTTTTATTGTTGAATGATCTCTGTATATCAGGGATATTAAACCCTTAACGAATATTTGATTGTCAGATATTTTTCCCATTGAGTTATATGCCATATTTTTATTTCTCCATCAGTTGATGGACATATGGGTTATTTCCACTTTCTGGCTATTATGAGTAATGCTGCTGTGAACATTTGCGTATGTTTTTGAGTGGATATTTTCATTTCCTTAGAACCTGAATTGCTGGGTCATGTGATAACTCTACATATAATTTTTTAGAAACTGCACAGTTTTCCAAAGCTGCTGTATCACTTTACATTCCCCTAATATTGTTTATCTGTGTTTTTATTAAATCTATCCTAGTGAATATGAAATGGTTGTTCTGAGTTTTTGCTTTACCTTTCTTTGATGGCTATAATGATGTGGAGCAATTTTTCATGTCCTTATTGGGCATTTGTCTATACATTAATTTTCTTTAATGTTAATGATTCTATAAAAAAATAGTAAACTATCCTATTTCTCCCCAGATGATGGAAACAAAATCAAAAATATTAGCATCAGATAACAGAGAAAGGAATACTGTTAGAGAAGAAAATGAAAAATTATATGGATCATTGAATACATTTTTGGGGAAAATCGATGGAATGCCAGAAAAAAAGGAAAAAAATTCAGACCTACAGGTTTCAGCAGAATGTAGCACAGATCCATCACTGATCAAACACAGTGTACATTTCTGTCCTTCCTACATGTCAACCATAGCTGATAAATTTCAAGAGCAACTGGAAGAGAAAAAATCAGAAGACTCCATTATACCAATTGTGCTTTCTGCTGATCCAGGTACATGGCCCCGAATTTTGAGTATTAAACAACGGGACACTCTTGTTGAAAATGATCCACCTCAAGTACGAAAATTTAACTTTCCAAAAGATAATACAGGGAGGAAGTTTTCAGAAACTTATTATACACGAATTCTTCCAAATGGTGAAAAAACCACTAGATCCTGGCTACTTTATTCAACCTCAAAAGATTCTGTGTTTTGTCTATATTGCAAACTCTTTGGGGAAGGAAAAAATCAACTGAAGAATGAGAATGGGTGCAAAGATTGGCAGCATTTATCACACATTCTTAGTAAACATGAAGAAAGTGAAATACACATCAACAATAGTGTTAAGTATTCAAAATTAAAATCTGATTTGAAAAAAAACAAAACTATTGAAGATGCAGAACAAAGATTAGATGAAGATGAGGAAAGCAGTGGTGTGCTTTTATTGTACACCTAATATTCCTGATTTGGCTTTGACATGACAGTGTGTTAAATTTACTCAGAAAAGACCTGTACCATAACAGTCAATATCTTCTGTATTGTGAAGCTATTCTTATACAGAGTAACTTGGGACAGTTCATTAGCAATAAGGATAATAGTAAATAAATAATGTCTCTGTTCCAAGTTCTTAAACTAATTGGATTCAGTAATCATTAATGCAGATTTCAATGAAGTTAATTCTCAGTTTTATCAGTTTAAAATTCATATTTTAAAATTAATATTTGAGGAGATTTGACAGATTTTGGTAATTTTGTGCAGTGATTGCCTTGAAAGAGAGAAGAAAAGGTTTGACTTTATCAAAACGATTTTGCACCAGATAGTTAGGTGAACAGTATTCTCATTGTTACTAAAAAATTCAGAAGTAGTTTAAAAATAGAAGGGCATTTAAAACTAAAGCTTTTTGCTATTAAACCAAATATTTGTGAGTTATTTCTTTTGAGCAAAACATCATTCTTTTATTTGAGCAAAAACTGTCATTTATTACATAAATAAGTTTGGTAATTTGAATTTTACTGGTTTTATATTTTTGTTTTAATTTAACTTGTAAATGTTTTAGCTTTTGTTGTGTGAGAACTAAGCTTGAAGTGTGTATACCTATTTTATGTTGAAAAATATATAAGAAATGTTAAAATAAAAATAACCTTCAGATTTTGTGGGGTTTGTTTTTTCATTTGAAAAAAGATTACATGCTTGAAATTTGAGAAACACTGTTAGAAATTAAGGCTCCACATTTTTTAGATGGTTAGTCAGAGACTCCAGCACTACTTATTTAATAATTCTCCCTTTTGTTTCTGATTTATGATGTCAGTTGTATAATAAATTAAATTCTTAAGTACACTAGGGCTCATTGCAACACTTCCTATAAAACAAAATAGAAATGAACTGAGTAGAGCAGAACAAGATGTATTCTTGATGGGACTGACACAAGTTATATTTATAGACTCAGTGATTCCAGGACATAAATCTATTTTTTGAATACAGGAAAATCATTCTCTTAATAACCATTTTGTTTTTTGAAAACTGGATCACTTAATCTTTTAAACTGGGATCTGGACGAGGCTCTGGGATGTTTCCAAAAATCCAATTTACTCTCAGAGGCCTAAGACAATACGCTGGGGAATATAACAAAGCTTCTGAAGTTTGTTTACAAAATGATTAGTTTACTCATTTTATTAAAGCTTACCAGTCAATTTAATGCCAGATTTGTTGTGTAATTGTATTAGACTCTTGGGTTTCTGAACAGAATAATGAAGTCAGAACAATGGCTGCTTATGATAATTTGTTAAAAACATCAAATTTATCCATTGAGAAAACAAAAATAGGTCATCTTAAATTAATTCATTTCTTTAACAATATTGCACACTTATAAGGCACCATATATAAAATTCTGTGTGTAGTAATGAGTTAAATATAAAAAATTTAAAAAATGTAGGTGAAAGTGGTGAAAGTCCTTTTTATGATTCCTCACCTCCCCAACTCTAGGATTTGTTATCTGGACTATACACAGTTTGATTCCAACTTTTAAATTTCCCTTAAAAAAACTGCATTAGAAAAAAAAGCACTAGTTTAATACCTGTGTTAGTCAGACAAAGGGGTGCTGATGCAAAAAAACCAAATAGGTTGGCTTTTATAAAGGGTATTTATAAAAGCCAATAATAAAAGTAATTTATTAAATAAATTACTTCCCTAACCAAAGTCTTGCCACATGTGGGACCAAGATGGCTGCCTACATCTGCAAGGGTTCAGGCTTCATGTGCTCCTCTCTTCCTGGGGCTTGTTTCTCTTTGGGCTCAGCTGCACTGCTCTCTCCACAAGGACAGCTGTAGACTATCAGGCGAACAGCTTGTCAGCATTAGGAAGTAAGATTCTAAACTACCTGTCTGAAATGCATGCATTGCATAAGCAGAGGCCTCCAGAAATGTCAGCCAAGGTCTGGGTGCCATATTTGCATCAGGTTATCCCATCAGTAAGAAGGTGGCCTGGGACCCCCACTTTGATGAGCTGCAGGGGAATATAATCCTGAGGTTTTTGACAAAACGTATCAATTCTCGAATGACACCCAAGCCAAAGAGAAAGAGATGGTGAAAAATCAACTGAAGAAACACCAGTCAGGGGAGGAGGATAAGAAACTACAGCAGCTGCTTCAGCAAATGGGACAGAAGGAAATGGCACAGGAGCGGCACTTGGCCCTAAAGCAGAAGTGGTGGGCTCAGGCCCAGCAGGGCCATAGGCCATACTTCCTGAAGAAATCTGCGTAGCACCAGTTGGCCCTAGCTGACTTCAAGGAGCTCAAACGAAAAAAAAGCACACACACAAAAAAGTAATAAAATAAATTTTTTTTAAAAGAGCTGAAATGCAGCCAGAAGCTGGAGAGTTTCTTGAGTCAAACGAGGTGCTGAAATGTAAGCAAGGACAGAAGACATCTCCCTTTGGGCAAAGAGTAATAAGAAACTGTCCTCAGTTCTGCCACTGCCCTGGTGAGAAATGAATCTGTGGGCCTTGGACTTGGCATGTTCTCCTGGTTCTTTCTCATTCAAGGACAAGGAGCACAGCTGCCTTTTTGAACTAGGTCGGCTCAAAGACTGGAGGGTTCTTGGAATGCCGCTAGGTCTAGACAAGAGCAGTTCAACCTCCTTCCATGCCCCACTGCCTCTGCTTGGATCTGTTTTTATCATATCCTCATGTCCTTCTCACACCCTTGCCTTAAACCACTGACTCTTGTACAGAAGAGTAAGGGCCAGTGAGTGACCTTGACTCCAGTAAAGGCCACAGAGTCTTGATGGTTTCCAGGGCTGGGAATTTATGCAGGATCCCCTTCATAAACATTCTTGTCACTCTTCTTTTTTTGATACCATTAAAGTGTGGAGCAATCCCACAGAGGAAAATTCACTGACTTAACTTTGGGTTTGGAAGCAAGGGGAGTTAGGTGGAGAGAGAAAGGTTCCCAAATTATTTGTAACCACAGCTGGGCTTCATACTGTCTAAGACTAGCATTCATACTCTGTGTGGCCTAGAAACTCCTCAAGCTGATAATTTAGTCTAGAATGGTGGCTCCAGGCACGTGGTAAAAGCAAATGTAATCCTCTCTTGAGTTCAACCCAGTCCTCAAGGAATTCCTTCAGATAAATTTTTTTAAAATGTGAGCTTACAATTAAAAACAAAGCACACAAGGAAACAAACCACCATGAAGAAGAGTCCTTAGGAACAACAATCAACAGTCAGACTGAGATGAGTGTTGGAATTATAAAATACAAACTGAAACATTTTACTTAGGTTTAAAGAAAAAAGTATGACTAATGGAAATAATATAAAAAAATTATCAAACTGGTTTGAAAAAAGTAAAACTTGCAAAAATGAAAAATATTCTATTGAAATTAGAAACTTCAGGCCCGGCTAGATAGCTCAGTGGATAAAGAGCTCGCCGGTGTACCACATGGGAGGCCCCGGGCCCGGGTTCGGTTCCCGGGGACCTCTCCGAGCGGGCAGACGGCCTTGAGAAAGGCAAGCCGCCGTGGGCGGGCCGGAGCCGCCGTGGGCAAGGCAAAAAGCCACCACGGGCAGGGCTGAGCCCCCACGGGCA
>PVKH010019032.1:0-14965 GCA_004027955.1 Chaetophractus vellerosus
TTTCTCTGTTGCCTTCACATATATTTAGTCAGCATTTTCCATTGAATTTACTCCCCACATGCTTTCAGATTCTCCCACTGGAATATTCCTTTTCCACTAACATCATTTGAGTCTTATATTACAGGCTAAATCCACCACTCCATTCTCCACACAGCAGCTAGAGTGGCATATTTAAAAAATTCACACCCATTTACAAGTCATCATTAAGACAGAGGCTGAGTCCATAGCCATAAACACTTGGCTCCTGCCCATTTCTCTAGCCTTGTATGCACTATAGTTTTGTGTTTGTTCTTTATCCAGGCTGGTCCTCTTTTCTTTCCTCAAATCATTCTTCTTGCTATCCCACAGTAGAAGCTGTTCTCTATGTTTCCCACATCCTAATCACAACTCAGCTTCCCTGCCTTACATCTTATCACCTATTTAGTTTCTCCTCTTTCCCCTCCTAATTTTTCCATCTCCTTCTCCTCCTCTTCCTATTCTAAGGCTCAATAATATTTTGTGCTCTTTAAGAGTTCAGGCTCTGGAGACAAGCTGCTTGGGTTTGATGATATGCCCAATACTCACTGGCTTTATAACCTTGGGCCAATTGGATTAAGCCTCAGTTTCCTCCTGTAAAAACAGGATATTAGGGACAAATATCAGCATCAAACTTTTTGGTTTACCTTATTGGTACCTTGATTTGTTGTGAAGATTAACTGAAATAAGTCATGAACAAGTCAATAGTAGAACATGTAGGACATAATAATCCTTTAGTAAATGTTAGCTAATTGTGTTATTGGCCCAATAGTCACTTCTTCAAGGAAACCTTGATAGAACCCAAGACTTGGTCAAGTCTATTTGTTATATCCCCCTAGGCACCATGTTCATCTCCTTTATGTCTGCCAAAACAAATGAAAGTAAATAGTGTATCACGTGATTAATTATTTAATGTCTGTCTCTCTTGCTAGTATATAAGCTATATGTGGGCGGAGACATTGTCTGTCCTGGTCCTCACCTTATTTCTTTCACAATCTTTTATACACAGCAGATGCTCATCTGTGAAATAAATGAATGAATGATTTCAATTATCCTCTGAGATGTTTTCATGAATTTTCCTTTATCATTCACATAGTAATCTGTGAAATGGGTATTATTACCGACAAGCAAACTGGCAGCTTAAAAGATGAAATGACTTGTTCAAAATGGGTAATTAGGAAGATAAATCTAGGCTTTATGTTTCCATATTATACTTAAATTTGCATATATTAAATTATTAATTTAATTTAGATTCAAAATACAAGGGGAAAGTATAGAATTTGAAAAGTGCCAATTCTACTCTATTGATGTATAATTGTTGCCATTTATTTGTGATTTAGCCATTCAAAAATACTTACTGAATACCACTTCAAATATTATAGTGATAAAGATAATTGAGGCACTTTCTGTACTCATGTATATTATAGTCTAATGGGGAAAACAGAAAACAAATAAGTAGATTTGTGAGTAAATTGTACAATTTCTGCTCTATGTATCCAGGATTCAATAATTCAGACAAGTCCTCCCCTAAGTAAAATCTCTAAAACTGTTAAATATATAGGAAGAAAAACACTTGAGAGCATCATAGAGTTAATATGACAGCAAAGACTTGCCACGTTGGGATTCTGGGAGGAAAGAGAACCAGGAAGATAAAGCTATATTTGTGGACATTTTTTCCTTAAGGAAAAGAGGTGAACTGAGGAAGTAAGAGACTAAAATGAATTTTTGACAGCCTCAATGGACTAGGACTACAGACACTGAAGTCTGGGTCCCTGCAAAGTTAGGAGAATACGGGTGAGCTTCTTGGGTGTGAATTTGACCCCAACAAACTATACCATTGGAGTAACGATGCTATAGAATTAGAAAGACCTTCAAAGGAATTTAAGCTTAGCATTGAATTATCTCAGTTTCTGAAATTATATTGAGGAGATCCAGAAATGCTTGTGTAACTATGTGCTTGGGAGAAGCAAAGAAATATACACTCTTGAGTAAGGGTATAATATCCTAAGCCTCAAATTATTTCTTAGAATAATTTTACAAATGGAAGGTCTAGCACACAATCCAAAATAATCAGATAGACAACATGAAGAAACTAAACAAAGTTAGCACAAATAGCAGAAAATACAAAAAGAGAACAAAAGACTCCAAATATATTGGAAATATTAGATTCAAAATGTAAGTAACTATGGTTGGTATGTTTTGGTAAATAAAAGACAAAATTAAAATGTATGCAGAAAATGGACATCTAAAACAGTTTTTTTAAAAAACCTCAAAACTGAAAAATACAATAACAAAAACTAAGAACTCAGTGGTTTGGTTTTGTAGCATTTGACATGGCTGAAGAGAGAATTAGTAAACTAGAAGAGAAGTCAAAAGAAAATACATATTATGGACAGCATAGACAAATAAATGAATTAAATATATAGAATAAAGGAAAAGAGCCCATTGGATAGAGTAAAAGGTCTGCTATCCCCCAAAAGTAAATAATAAAATTAAATTCAAAACAATCATACAGAAAAGTTGAATACTATGATTAGAAAACTTGAACAAATTGGAATATATTGGCCCCTGTAATCAACAACTTCAGAATGCATAATTTTCAACCATATGTGAAAACATTTGTAGAAGTTTAACCATATATTGCATCATAAATAAGTCTCAACAAATGTCAAAGCATTGAAGTCATACAGAGTATATTCTCTGATTGTGGTGCAATTAAGCTAAAAATCAATAATGAAATGCTAACTGGAAAATACTATGTTTGCAAATTAAGAGACACACTTCTAAAATTAACCATGATCATAAAAGAAATCAGAGGTTGAATTAGAAAATATTTTGAATGAAAAAAAATCACAACATGATGATATAGCTAAATCCATAGTTAAAGGTAAATGTGTCACTTTAACCATATATTTAAAAAGAAGGACAACTGAAAATCAATGAACTATGCAACTATCTTTAGAAGTTAGAAATAAAACAACAAAATAAACCTTAGTAAGGTGTAAGAAGGAAATAATTAAGACGAGAGTAGAAATTTAAAAAATAAAATGCAAATATGTAATATAGATGATCTGCAAAGTCTAAAACTGAAAAGACATTATAAATCCATAAGTTCATATAAAACTAATGACAAAATATAATAATCAATGCCAGGAATAAAAAAGTAGTCATCAATAACAATTTACAAACAGTTAAAAGAAAATGAGGGCACAGTATGGGACAAATTTATGCAAAATAATTTGAAATATAAGGTGAAATGATTAAATTAGTATAAAGATATAACTTCCAAAGCAGACCCCCCAAAAATGAAAAATTGGAATGGTCCTGTAGGCACTGACAATGAATTCTACAAATTAACTGGAAATGAATTAGAACAGAAATAATGGGAATATTATACAAATTATTTAGGAGCCTTTAAAAAGTGGAAACAATTACAAACTCATTTTATAAGGCATCCTTTATATATAAACCTGATAAGGATTTTAGCAAGAGGAAAATTACAGCCAATGTCATTCACAAATATAATACTCAAGGAAATGTTAATAAATGAATTACAGCCATATATTGGATATATATTGGGATTTATTCTGTTCATTTGACTGATTTAAAAATTAATGTAATTTACTATATAATATAATGATAAATTCTATGACTATCTTAACAAATTAAAATAATTGTTATAAATTAACTAATAATCATGATAAAAAGAACAAACTTACAACATCCTAGGTTTATAAGGAAACTGCCTTGATCTGATAAAGTGTAACAAAAATCTAAAACAACCATCTTACATAATGATGAAATGTCCAGTGACAAGAAATCCCATTATTATGCCTTGTACTCAGTATGGTACTGAAAATCCTAGTGATACAACAATGGAAAATCAATAAATTTTTAAAGATGGAAATACAGAAATAAAAATATCATTATTGGCAGAACATGTGCTCATGTATGAGAAAACCCATCAGTATCAATAGATAAATTATCAGAATTGACAAGTTTAGCTAACTTGTTAGATATAAGGTCAATAATAATAATAAAATCAGTTGCATTTTTATACTCAAGCAACAAACAGTAAGAAAGTGTAATTTTTAAAATACCATTTACAATAGGAAAAAGTCAAATGCTTACAGTAATTAAATCAAACCATATTAACTGGAGAACAGATAAATAGCCAAAGAGAATGAAATAGAGTCCAGAAACAAGCCAGTGTACATTTGAATATATGATAACAGTCTCAACACTGAAAGCAGTGCAAAATAAGCAGGCTTATCAACAAACATGCTTGGAAAATCAGCTCTCCATATGAAAAAATAATGAAAACTGATTACTATATAACATCATACATAAATATCAAAGCTAGGTGTATTTTTAGTCTAAAGTTACAGATAAAACAATGAAACTTCTAGAAGATAATATAAGAGAATATATTCATGACTTCATGATAGGAAAAACGTTTCTTATATAGAACACAAAAAAAATCATAAGGTAAAACCAATAAAAATGACCTTTTTTAAACTTTTAAAACTAAATAACTTGTTCCTAAAAATACCCACTACTTGATTGATAAGAAAAGCCACAAAAAATGGAGAAAATATTAGTAATATTTATAATCCACAAAGAATTGGTAACCAGAATACATAAAGAACAACTACAAGTCTGAAATAAATGACATGAAATAAAAGACAACCCATAAGGAAAATGAACATGAAACTTGAATAGGAACTTCACAAAATAGGTTATTCAAATGATGAATAAACTTATGAAAACTGGTCCTGCTTCATCAGTTATCTGGAAAATAGTAAAACTGCAATAAGATACTCTCATACACCTAACAGAATTTAAACCAAATGTTGCTAAAGATATTGAGCAGCATGACCTTCCATACACTGCTGGTGAAATGAGATTAATGCACATCTTTAGCAAAGTTTTTCCTTTTCTAATGAGTATGATGACACATACACCCATGACCCTGGAAATGCATGCATGTGCAGCAACCAACAACAAAAGGAGCCAACAACAACGTGGGCAACAACCCAAATGTCCATCTATTGTAGAATAGTGAAATAAATGATGGTATATTCCTAAAATGTAATACTATAAAGTAAAAGGAACTACAGCTATATACAAAAATGCAGATGAATCTCACATATTCTGGTATATTGGATCATGTACCCCAACAAAAGACATGTTCGTCATCTTAATCTGCATTCTTGTGTGTGTAAACCCATTTGCAAGTAAGACCTTTTGAAAATGTTATTATTAGTTAAGGTGTAGATAACATATCAGGATAGGTCTTAATCTATATTACTAGAGGCTTTGGAAAGAGAGGAAATTTGGATGCAGTCAGTCGGAAGAAACCAGAAACTTAAAGAGAAAGGAGGTGTAGAAACTGGAAGAAGATAGGAGACATAGAAACTAGAAATCAAAGAAAGCCACAGGAGAAGATCATAGACATTAACATATGACAGAAGACAGAGATACAAGTCAAGGAATTCCAAGGATTGTGGCAAGCCAGTACTAGAATACCACAGACACTCTGAGAAAGCAAGGCCTTCCCCACACCTCATTTCTGGATTTCTGGCCTCTAAAATCATGACCCAATCAATTCTTATTGTTAAATCAACCTATTTTGTGGTATTCATCATAGAAGCTCTGGCAAATTAAGATATTTATATTAAGTTTAAAAAGACAAATATAAAATATTACCTTCTAAATGATTTAATTAAGAGCTAGTTCAAAACTAGGAATAAACTATAGAACTTAGAAACACATGGTTAAGTGGCAAAATTATCAAGAAAATCAAGAAAATGGTTACCATAAATGTCAGGGTAATGGTGATACTTGGGTTGGAGAGAAGCTGTGGTGATTGGAAAGAGGCAGGAGAGAAGATTTTGGGGTCTGCTCAATGTTCAATTCTTGACCTGAGTGTCAGTTACATTGTAATTGTAATCAACTCATAATTCCTCCTTGAGTTTTACATTTTGTTTTATGACCATTTCCACAAGTGTATTATATTTCACAAAAAATAGGTTTAAAATAATTAATCATAAAATGGTATGAAGGTAATGAGCAAAGCTCATTGCTAGCAACATAAGAGAAATCTGGGGGAAGAGCTTTCTGGTAAGAAATGTAGATTCTAATCTAAAGGGTGAGAAAGTCAACCAAGCAAAGAGGTCAAGGATTAGGTGGTTCTGGTGGGCGTGAGATGTTTGAGGAGAATTTAAGGATATGTTGATTCTTCATTTATTATGTGGAGTTTTCAGAAGGTAACTCAGAAGAGTTGAAGGAAACAGGGACTGGTAGAAAGGTAGAGGAAGAAGTCTAACGAAGAAATGAATATTTACATCAATGAAAACCCAGAAGATAGTTGGTCATAGCTACTGAAATAAAGAACATGTGAATGTTCTTATGAGTGGGTTGGGGACTGGGTCCTAGCATTGTGATCCTGAAGATGTCACTCACTGGCATGGTGAGAGAGAAGAACTTTGCCTGTTGGACAGGTTGCCCCATCAGCTGCAGGCTTGTGGCACAGAGAATGTGGGTGCAAGTGGTTAAAGGGTGAGGTTGCTCCAGGTATCTGCACCAGCAGTCCTCAAGTTGAAGAATGGCAGGCTCTAGCTGGCTGGTGATGTATGGGTGTTGGAAAACTTTAAGCATTAGAGTTCTGTGAAATTAGTTCTACAGGGCAGGTAGGGAGTTAGTAACCATTTCCAGAAGTGAGTGGAGTTAGGGAGATGGCTACAAAATTGATCACATAGTCACCGGGTTGAAGGGATGTCAGTCATCTTCCAGAAGTGGAATTCTGAGGGAATTTCCTATGTGGCATCAGAGTTTTAGAGGTGAAAAGTAACTCCAGAGTAGTTTAAGAAAGTTGGTATACGAAGCCAGGTGAGAGGATACATAACTCTAGCTTAGATAGATAATGAAGTCAAATTTTTCCAAATGTAAAATAAAAAGTTAAGGAACCAAAAAATTTTAATAATGAATAACAAATCAATAAGTTTTAGGAAAGACATATGAAAAAGAAATATTATTAAGATCCCAGAACTAGCAATTTCCAAGTAAAAGTAATATCTGTTGATGTCGTGGGGTGTGACCTAAAGCTGGAAGGGTGGGAGGTGATTGGGAGAGCTGAAGTATTTCTCTATGCCGATAAGAAGGCCAGAAAGTAAAGAGACCCATCGGTATTCAGTATAGCCAGAGCTTAAGCAAAATGTGGTCAATCCCCAGTGCTTGTTCAGGGCAGAGGGAAAACAGACTCTTACATGCCAGATGATATTTCTATGGGGCTGTATCTCTTGATTGGAATATACCGGGGCCCACCTCTTCAGGAATCAGAAAACTTCACTTTGTTTTGGCATTTCTCTTTGCTCATCATCTTCTTCTACTACTTATTTTTTTCATAGCATCTTAGCAAAGTTTTGTTTCAAATGCCAAGGGAGGGAGGGCGGAAGAGAAGGAGGGAGGATGGAAGGAAGAGAGGATTTAGTCAGATCTATCTGATGGTTGGTTTGGGGATTTGGAGAAGGAGAAAGAGAAAAACTCTGACTATACACTACCATAAGAGTTAGAGAGTAGAGTACTCTGAAGGAAAGTGGCAGAGCTGCTGCTGTGAATGAGATGAGCTCCCCAAACTGAGGGAATTGCTGAGAATAACTGAAATAGCTGGTTTTGTCTCAATTACATATTTAAAAAAATTACAAATCATAATGTTTAAAAGAGACCAGGTTTTACTTATCTCAGGCCCTGAATTACATTCAACTTGCAGGGTAGCTTCCATTATTGCCATGTTTGCTAGGCTTTGTGGAATGAGTTCTATACTTCTCCCAGAGAAGTGCCCTGGGAAGCTGGGAAGCATGGCTGTTGCGTATCTAAAACCCACACTCAAGATTTAAGCAGTGGTGAGGGAGTGTGTTCATATAGGACTGAAGCAGGAAGGAGGTGCTACTGGAAAACAGGTGAAGGGAAGAGTCTCTCAAGGCAACTTCAGAAAACATCTTTCAACTCATGAAGTCTGTGGCCTGTTATATCTTTATTCTGCAAAGGATGAACATCAGGGTGGGGAATAAAGTCTCCAAAAATTTCTCAGACATTTGTACATGGATGAATACATAGCAGCTTGCAGGAGGCATCTGAAGATGCCCTGGCTTCGAGACATTTGGGGGCATGCATAATTACCTGATTAACCTCAATGGACTATGTTAAACTAAAGAATGATTTGACTGTAAAACCAAACCATTTCATCTTTCAGCTATAACTGAATGAGAATATTGGCAAATCCTTTAAACAAAAAGCAACTATGAAACTGGAAAAAAACTGAGAAAACAGCCATTTTGGTGCCCTGGAAATTGGTCAAAGTTACATAACCATCTGAGAAGAATTTATGCTTGAAAACTGCTGAACTTTGAGTAAGAAATATGGGAATCTGTGACATTCTGGCCTGGGCAACACCATCCTTTCTCCAACTCTGTTGACACAGGGTGAGGCAAGCCAAGAGGACTGACAGCTTCTCTGCCACCATCAAAGGGGGCCCATTTCAGACCTCCTCGAGAAGGCAAGCCAACACAGGCAGGGCACGCCACCGCGGGAAAGGCGAGCCCCCGCGAGCAGGCGGGCCACCGCGCCGGTGAGCTGACTTGGTGGGTCGCCCCAGCAGGGGGAGACAAGCAGACACAGGAACGCAGAGAAAAAATGAACACAGCAAGAAACGAGCAGAGGGGGGATGTATTAAAAAAAAGGGGGGGGCATTTGATGTGTTATTTGTTTGTACTTCCCTTTCCATAAAGGACAAACAGGATTATCTAGATCAGGAAGAGTGACATATGGAAAAGTCCTAGTACCATTGAGACTTGGCCATCCTAACAAACTCTTGAGCTACAAAGTCCTTGTGAATAATGATTTTGCAGATTAAAGACTCTGGCAAAGGGAGGCAGCCTCTAAAAGGTAGCTTTCCAGGACACCCTTTTTGAAAAGTAACCATTAGCTTGCTCCTAGCTCTTGTCAAAATGAAATGCCTGAACCATGTGACATCCTTGCCTGATTGTCCCATTTTGGGAAGATCAATTCAAATCCAACAACTTTTTTACAAAATGGGTAGGACCCGAGAAAGCTCACTGGTCAAATGGAAATCAAACATCTAAGAAACCTGCTGTCCTGAAGCCAGTGAAATTTTAGCTTTACACGAAAAAGTGCCAGCTATTCCTTTGGGAAAAAAAAACTTTAACCTCAACTCTGCTCTATCAAGCAAATTTACTGGCTTGATGGTACTCTCCATTCACAGACTCCTCCCAATGCCTGGGCTTGGTTCATTGATGGTTCTACTTACTTGGAACACAATGGTGTCTACTGGGCTGCTATGGCTGTTCAGCACCAGCTCCAGCTAAGCAGGATCAAATGCAGACACGATTGCTTTATTCACTGAGCAGAATTCGAGGCATTTCTCATATCTTGGGACAATATTCCCCTTGGTGAACATTGTTACAGTTTTACTGAATCTTGGGCTGTTGCCAACAACCTAGCTCTTTGGTCTTCCACTTGGATAACTATAGACCTTCAGCTTAAAAACATTCCTGTTTGGTGCCACAAAATGTGGGATCACATCAGACCTTCCAATCAAGTTATTTTAGTCACTAAGTACCTGTCTGATGAGTCTGACTATAATTGAGCTGTGAAAGGAGCCTATACCACCAGATTGCCATCATTGCTGCCAGGATCCATTATGATACCAGGCGTGGTAACACATCCACCATCATGAACAGGACACAACACAAAGGCCTATATGTTTCTTATGCAGAGGTTCCATTGCATACCAGACTTGGAACTCCTGCCAAAATTTGACCCAGTTTTCTCACTCTTGGTGAGGTCTCTTCCACATAATACTGAAAAATTTACTATGTCAGACCTTTGACCGTCCTCTTGGGGCTAATGGTCATGTCTCACCACTGATGACAGTTTTTCAGATTACTGTTTTGTTGTTCTAGTCTGATCAGCCAACTTTCACAACTACTATTGTACGTTTGATACTACTCAGTCATGCTATCAGCTTTCTAGGCCATTTGAAGTCTGCTAGCTGTTGTATGCCTTTTATTGTAAAATGCACTAAAATGTGGGTTGGTAGTTGTAATGGTTTGACAGTTTTATCTAATTAAGAATTCCAAAAATATAAATTGAATCAGGGGGCCGGCTGTAGCCTAGTGGATAGGGTGCTGGTTCACCACATGGGAGACCCCGGATTCGGTTCCTGGGGACCTCTCCAAAGCGGGCAGACCGCCTTGAGAAGGGCGAGCTGCCATGGGCAAAGGCAGTTTTATTCAATTAAATGAGTTTCAGGTTATATTAAATAATTATAACAATTGAGCAATCACAAAAAAGAAGAGTAATTAATTAAAGATATAGGAAAGAATGAAAATATATACAACCATTCACCAAATTGGGGGAAAACACAACATCTGAACTCTCACATGGCTGGGGAGCCCCTTTTGCAGCCGATCAGAGACCCAATTAGAAAAACGGTCCCAGGCAGAGCATCCCCTCCTGGGTGAGGCTCTGACTGGCAGCTTAGGGGCTATCCCTTTTAAGGGGTTCTAAGCCTCAGAACTCCAATGAGTCATGCAACTTCTGAGGAATGACTTCATCAAAAGTAACTGAGAGTCCATTCAGCAGGGGGTGGCCAGCACTCCACAGGAAAGACGCGGTGTTTTGAGGGCTGTTTGTTCTATTCTAATTATGGTACACTGAACAGGAACATAAAGGTTTTTAGCTTTTAGTTTTGCAGGGGATACAAACAGGATGTGTAAATATCATTTCTGGTGACTTGCTACTTTTAAATATTTGTTTCTGGGTAATAGATGATGGGATTGCCTGCATAGCAGTGTTATAACATTCCAAAGGACAAAGGACAAGTTAATCATTTACAATTCTAGGCTGAAACACCAGCAACTTTTGAATAGAAAGCTTATGAATTCACAATTCTTAATAATAATTTTCTTAGAGTGTATCAGCAGGGCAATTTGGTCATGGAATGTGGCTGTCCCTAGAAAGGGATTGTTTCCTTTCATCTGAGAGCAAATGACCTATTATGAAAATTCAGTATTCTATCCTCATCATTCCTGGGCATAATGCTTCTTCTCTGCTACCAGCAACTATAGGCCAACATGATTTGTCCACAATTTGGGTGGCAACCCAGCCAAGTCCTAGGACATTCAAACTTAATTCTAGTTCAGCCACCTGGATTCTCTTACTGGATTGACATGGTCCTAGATCATTAAGGATAATGACTTCTAATTAAGTCCTTTTAGAGCAGGGGTTCTTAACTTTTTTTATTCCATGCACCCCTTTCCCAGTCAGATGAATACCACGGACCCCTTACTAAGTCCACACTGTACTGTGTATTATTTAATAAATATATCACACCCATACCAACACATCCCCACAAGAAAAATATTTTTCTGAATTTTCAATTCAGACTCCCTGAAATCTTTCCATGGACCCCTGATTAAGAACCCCTGCTCTAGAGTAGTCCATGTGAGCTAGAGTGGGGGATATAATGGTTCTCTTTAAGTTTTATAATACTACTCTTGGCCCTCTTGCAATTGGTCTTCCAAGATGAAAATGCTGCCTTTGAGAAATGGATGATTGCTGGGGGAAAAAAAGTATAACTATAGATACTGGAATAGGATAAAATAATTTTAAGGCAATGAAGACAGAACAACTACCCAGGCATCTGGGGAGGAAACACCTTAGATCCTGAGAGGAATGGTGAGAGAGCCATTAGTCATCCTTTTTGTTTTTCAGTTACCACCCTGGAGCCTTCTTCACATGGAAAATAACCTAGTTTGGTTCTTTTGTACTGTTGCAAATGATTGTTGGGTATGCTATCCCCTATCAGACAGCTCTAAAAACAATTTAATCACCATTCTCCTTAACCATACTGCAAATTCTATCAAAAATAGTAGGGGATGGTCCTAGCTCCTGAACCTCCCATGCAAATCACCTGTCAACATCTGGATGTCTTCCCTACCCCACTCCTAGTCATTCCACAAAGACATACATATGCCACCCAGCTGCAAACATGGACAAATAGGTCAGGTTGATCAGTTTGGACTGATTTCCTTCCAGGAACCCTCCAAAATCAAGAACCTAGACCTAGTTATTAGAACTGTAAAGGGAAACCTAAGACCTACCAGCTGTCTGGAAAGCCACTTTGGAGGCACCCTCAATTTGTGCCATTCCCTCCCATTGATATAGTTAACATTTGAGATCTCTAACAACTGTAAATAACACTTTTTTTTCTCGGGGTGTCATGTATGCTTGTGGGATTGTACTTCTTATGTGGAATCCAGGCATTAAACTACCTCCTTCCTGAAACTGTGATGACTTGCACCTTAGAAGTAGATGTAAGAGACCTGCAAATGTTTAAGTAAAAACCATGTTGCCCTGCAGGCCACTTAGGTCAGACTCAACTCACTGGCTGTTAAGATGAAAGAATATTGGGAAGATGGCATCAGATTAGGCAGACAAGGCTCAGCTCTCTTACAAAAACAATGGAGAAAGAGCCAAAAGCTGCCTGAACGACCAGCTTTCGGGGTCAGCAGACCAGGACAGTGCTTTACAACTCCCAGGAGAGTGAAGCACAAAGTTACTAAACCTCCCAGTTGCTGGGAAGGGCTCCCCTCCCTCACCGCTGATATAAAAAGCAGGGCCAAACCCCTGGCTCATTGCAGCTGACTGAGAGGGGAGCAGATGTCTTCCTCCCTGTCAGCTGTTAGAAGGGAAAAAGGAATGAGAGTTGAGGGGCTTATCTTCATTGAATGTGGCCAAGAGAGTCCACTTTGAATCTTGGCTCAGGCCAGACCAAAACAAAGATAAACTGAGAGAGAAACCTCCTGGAAAGGTGCACCAATGAGCTCCATCTGCTGGCCTATCTGGAAATTACATGGTAAAAAATTGAAATTGGGCCTCTGTTCTCTAACTTCTGGAAGAAAATCTGTGCCCCATTAGTGAATCTCTGGCACAATTTTGATAACTTAAGCTGGGAAATTTTAAGGACTTAGGATAAGTTGAACCAAATATCAAAGAAGAGCTGTGAAAAATAATAGGCAAGAGAAACTGGCCATCAGAGTAAATTCACCAACATATTCAGATGCCTAGACATCAGCAAAAAATTACAAGCCATAATAGGAAACAGGAAGGGATGACCCAACAAAGGAAGAAACAAAATATGCTGAAGAGATACAGGATTTAAGACAATTAATTTATGATAATCACACAACTCTCCTGAATCAAATTAAAGAATTAAAAGAAAATATGACTAAAGAAATAAAGGATATTAAGAAGATACTGGGTGAGCATAAAGGACAATTTGAAAGTCTGCAAAGAAAAGTATCAGACCTTATGGGAATGAATGACACAATGGATGAGATTAAAAATACATTAGAGTTTTAGACTTTCACTCCAAGAACACAGAATACCCTTCAATTTATTTAAGACTTCTTCAGTTTCTTTTTTTTTTTTTAAAGATTTATTTATTTTATTACATATCTCCCCTCCCCCCTGCTGCGGCGACGCACCGAGAATGGTCACTGCGCAGGCGCGGCTTTCCCCGCTTGTGGGTGGCTTCTGCTTCCATTCACGGCCGGCCTTCAGTTCGCGGGTGGCTGGCTGCGCTCCATTCGCGGGTGACCTGCCCTGCCCATGGTGGCTTTTTCCTGTCCGTGGCAGCTTTTTGCCCTGCCCACGGCGGCTCTGGCCCGCCCATGGCGGCTTGCCATTCTCAAGGCGGTCTGCCCGCTAGGAGAGGTCCCCGGGAATCGAACCCAGGGCCTCCCATGTGGTATGCTGGCGCCCTATCCACTGGGCTACCCAGCCGGCCCCAACTTCTTCAGTTTCTTTTAGCAATGATTTGTAGATTTCTGAAAACAGGTCTTTTATGTCCTTATGACAACATGGATGAACCTAGAGGACATTATGTTGAGTAAAGCAAGCCAGACACAAAAGGACAAATACTGTGTGCTTGCCCTATTATGAGCTAACTATATTATGTGAAATATGAATATGGGTAGAGTTATATAAGACCATTTTTATTTGAAGCTGAACAAACGTAAGTTAATACTACAAAATGTTAATATCAGACCAAAAAAAAAACCCCAATAGTATACTAAGGAGACCAGACACAGAGTACTACCTATTGCATGATTTCATTTATATGAAATGTAAATATAAATCAATTTATTAAGATGAAATTAGATTAGTGGTTATGTAGATCTGAGGAAGGAATGCTAAGGGGCAAGGAGTCTTTCTTTTTGGAGTAATGAAATGGTTCTAAAATGTTTGAGATGATGAATGTACAACATTGTGATTATACTAAAATGCATCGATCACACACTTTGGATCGAATAGCCAGAGACACCAGCTATGTACAGTGGGGGATATATAGAGAGATTGAGAGGTGAGGAATTTTTCCTGTTTTTGTTTATTATTATTATTATTAAAATAATGAAAATGCCCTAAAAATGATTGAAGTGATGAACATACAACTATGTGATTATACCAAATACCACTGATTGTACATTTTGGATAAACAGTATGCTTTATTAATATATATCAATAAAATTGATTTGTTTAAAAAATACATTAGAGGCTGTATTAGTCAGCCAAAGAGGTGCCTTTGCAAAATATACCAATAATTGGTTGGACTTTATAAAGGGTATTTATTTGGGGTAGAAGCTTACAGTTACCAGGCCACAAAAATAAGTTTCTTTTTTTATTTTTATTTTTATTTATTTTTATTTTTATTTTTATTTTTTTACTTTATTTTATTATTATTTTTTATTACATATCTCCCCTCCCCGCCGTTGAGGCGACGCGCCGAGGCCGGTCACTGTGCAGGCGCGGCTTTCCCCGCTTGTGGGCGGTTTCTGCTTCCATTCACGGCGGCTCTGCTTCAGTT
>PVKH010019033.1:0-14964 GCA_004027955.1 Chaetophractus vellerosus
CCTCTTCATTATTGGAAAGGGAGTCATCAGTACCCTTGAGTCCTGTTAGAGTAGAGAACCACCTCAGATATCCCATGTTTAAGACTCTGTTCCTCAAGAACCACTCCCGGTACCAGCTGTTCTAGTCAGGGTTCTCTCGGGAAACAGAATCAACACGAGATATCTGTTAAAAATATAAGATTTTATAAGAGTCTCTCACATGACCGTGGGTATACACAAGTCCAGGTTCCGCCCACAGGCTGCAAGCCAGGGGCTCAGATGAAAGGCTGATGAAAGGTCCTCGATGAGTTCCTGGGAGATTGCTGAAGGACTGGTTTTGGAACTAGGAAAGTTTCAAACCTTCTATCACTTCCACCAGCTTCCTACACCAATTGCAAATGCTGCAGCCACTCAATTCAACTCAATTCTGTCTCTAACTTTGAGGAGTTAAGCCTGACTTCAGAGTTTAAGGGTAATCCTCTAAAAGATTGCCTTCACCCAGATACCAGTCCCAAATTTGGCAGCCCAGGCCACTACACTTCTGACTAAATGCTTACAAATTTGGGGGTTCTCACCACCTGTTTGGATTTGATAATTCACTTAGACTGACTCACAGAACTCACTGAAAGTGCTATACTTATGATTGTAGTTTTATTATAGTAAAAGCATACAAATAAGAAGGGGCCAAAAGAAGAGATGCATTGGGTGAGGTCTGTTAGGGTCTCAAAAGCAGTTTCCACGTTCACCAGAATGTGTCAACCTCCTGGTCTAGCAATGCATCTTGTGAATCACAGAAGTGTATTGGAGTTTTGGGTATCCCGAGTTTATATGGGGTTTCATTACATAGGCATGACTGGTAGAATCAATGCCACATGGTTGAACTCAATCCCTAGACATGATCTGCCTTTCTGGTGTGACCAGCCTCTAAGACTACAGGTGTGGCTGGTCCCACCCAGTCATCTCCTTAGCATATGAAATATCAGGTATGATTCCTGGCCCACCATAATTAACAAAAAGCATTCCTATCATGGGAAATTCCAAGGATGTAGGTGTTACTTCCCCAGGATCTGTGGACAGAGACCACTCAAGTTCTTATTATGCCTCCAGAACACAGGGAAGAGGCTGGAACACATTCAGGTTATAATATTCAAGGAAACCAGGGAATACTCACGGGAACTGGGTGACTGAAGGTGTATGTATAGGGTTAGTTGGAAGGTAGGAAGGTTTAAGAGGAGAAAAAAGTGGGACTTTATGGAGGAGATACATTTCTGTAACATATGAAGGGAAAAGCTAAATCTTGCCTTCTTTATAGTTTTTCCTGCTGTTAAATTGGTTCTGTATGGAACACAAGGCACAATGCACAATACACCCCTGACTGTTGTTGGTATTCAGCCAGTTGACACTGGTTCTGAAACCAGTTTCATATCAGTTCTGAAAATATTGAAACAATTTCATTTCAGGTGGCAAAGTAGCTGCTGCCTGAGCCTTCAAGTACCCCTTCATTGCCCTTGCTGCCCTGCCCTGCCTGGGACCCCTTGGAGCTCCCATAATCTAGCAAGTAGGTTAACAGTTGGCACAGAGTTCCATTGCTGGGGCCTGACATCCTTTCTGACAGCTGTGCTAAAGCAGTGATGAAATATTTGCATATCATTCCTGCTGATAAAGACAGTGTCCCAGATTGTCATCCTGCTCACCATGCTCAAATGTCAGTCAGAAAGAGAGACACCTAGTCCCACCACATGGAGGGCAGCAAAGAGCACACCAGGAAGTGCAGTCCTAGGGTCTCAACCTACCCCATGGTTTGCAGGTGCCGGGGTCACCAATAAAAGCAGACTCATGCTGGCACTGGATGGAACAACGTGTACTCACATAGAGAAGAGACAGAGCAAGGTCAGCTTCACTAGTAGGCATCGATCCCCTGTGACCAGCAGATCTCGATCCACTAACCAACCCAGGGAGACAGATGGTCTATGCACAACTTGTGCCATAGTGGAGGGATCCTGCTATCTCCCTGCCAGGAACAGATAGATCAGTGGGGATGAGTCAGGTGCTATAAAAGGTATACACTTTAGCCAGACTGTCTCTAGTGAATGTTTACATGTGCAAAATGCCAGCAGGCCACTATCTATTAGAAGATATGTGTTATTTAAGGGCACTCCGGAGAAGGGAGTCAGCCACATTTATCATCCCATCCTAGAAGCCAAGCTAACACAGTCCCAAGCACAGGATTTATTTGTGGATCCATAATAAAGATGGCAGGCTGCATTCAGACAGTCCCCTTCTGCCAGATTATTTGTCATGCTTTAAATGTTGAGAGGATTCCAATTATCAACGCTTCCAGATTCAAACCAGGTTTTTCCAAAAAAGACAGAATCCCTCCACAAATGGATTTAACCTACTTTTATAGCCTCATTGCTAAGAAGGCAATTCTTGTCCTATTCAGTCTATTCCCTGAAAGGGATTTCTGGGGCACTAGGAGGCTGTACTTTGGCTCATACCGTTTCTTCCACTTAGAATGCTTTGCTCATTCATCTGCCTACTAAAATCCTGTAGTCTCCATATGGCCAATCAAATCCTCCTTAATCTCTCACAGATGAAAGAAACTAAGCCCTACTTTCTCTAAACTCTTAGAGTACATAATTTGAAACTCTCATATGTTCTCATTTCTGCCTTGCATATCATTTTTTGAATGCATGTTTGTATTGATACCGTCTAGACACATGATTCTCAGCATTATTCAGGCATCTCCTATATTAGAATTAGCTGCTTTAAAACAGTGAAGGGAGCAGATGTGGCTCAAGCGGTTGAGTGCCTGCTTCCCACATGGGAGATCCTGGGTTCAATTCCAGGCCCAGTACCTAAAAAACAAACAACAAAAACCAGTGAAGATTCTTGGATCTCTGGGCCAAAAATTCATTCAATAAGTCTGGAAGAGGGCCTAAGAATCTGCATTTTAAACAGGTTCCCTAAGGATTCTTATGCATATTAAAGTTTGCGAGCCAAAATTCTTGCTCCTTAAGGGTAGGAATATGTCTTACTTATCTTTGCATCTTCTGCAGCATCTAGTTCTCAGTACTCAGTAAGCTTTGAATTGAGCAGCCCAATAGACTGAATACCAAAAAAAATTGAATAGGTTTTCTCTTAATCTCTGTGTACTAGAAAAGATTTTTTGTTTTGTCTCATTTTTGTTTATTTTTGCAGGGCCAGGATTTATTCCTACTTCTGGTAAAAGAACCCCATTCTTCTTGGAGGAACTACTCCCTCTAGTATTTTATTATGTTGCTCAGATGGTGCCAAGTCTACTCCCCAGTTCTAGAGATGGATTTGTTATCCAGGCCAACCTCAGAAGAATAACAAATTCTCATGACCACAGTGATTGGCTGTGGTGAGCACATAACCCAATATTAAATAGAAAGATTAGTCCTGGACTATGGTAAATGCTTTCTGTTGGGGTTGCTAAACTAGAATCATAGAGCTTGAAGCCACCACATAGCTGCCTGAGAATGAAAATGACAAAGAAGAAAGTAGAGCCTAGAGATGTGGCAAGAAAGACATCATTTGAGCTCCTGGATCAAGCCTTACCTGAAGTTCATGCCTTCCAGTTCAGTCACAACTTTCAGCTATTGTGCCAATAACCCCCCTCCCTTTTTATTTAAACTAATTTAGGTTGGATTTTTTTTTCATGCATAACAGGAGATCTGACTTTAATATCTTTTATTTTGCCTTCTACCACTTGATATTATGTGTGAACAACTTTGAGTCTTGGACTTTGCCTAACTCTCAATGCCAATGCTAAATGTGATTTATAATTATGGTCCAGGGCTGTTCAGATATCTCTATTTCATAGAAGCCTTGTGCATGGCTACAATTAAATCTTTCTGTCTGAATATTTATACAGTTTTATGCATGTAATGAGTGTTCAACTAATTTGGATGAGCATATTCTAGACGTTATCTTTTCTAGGAAATCTCCCTGATTCCCACACTTTTCTGCAGTCCATCTAAAAGCATCTCTTACAGCATCTTGTGCTTATCCTTATTCTAGCCCTCTTCATTCTCTCTCTATATATTTTTTGTTACATATCCCCCCTTTCTGCTTGTTCTTACTGTGTTCATTTTTGCGTTCTTCTGTGTCTGCTTTGTCTCCCCCCTTTGCAGCGACATGCCAAGTCAGCTCACTGCACAGGCGGCTCTGCTCCGTTCGCGGGCGACTTGCCCTGCCCGTGGCGGCTTTATGCCCTGCCCACGGTGGCTCTGCCCTGCCCACGGCAGCTTGCCCTTCTCAAGGCAGTCTCCCTGCCCCGAGAGGCCCCCGGGAACCGAACCCGGGGCCTCCCATGTGGTGAAACGGCACCCTATCTACTGGGCTACAGCCGGCCCCCCTTCATTCTATATTATAACTATTTCTTAACAGCTTTCCCTATTGGATTGTGAGCTCTTTTTGCTTTTCAATTTTTTGTTTTTGGTAAAGTAATCTCCAACACCCTGACCACTGCTTTTCCCATACAATTTTGAGTGAATGGTTGAATAATGAATTTTGATGATAATGACATAAATTAGAGAAAAATGTTCTCTTTTCCTATACCATCTCTAAGGAGATAGCAGGAAATCTGCACCTATATTCAAAATTCTACTCATTGATTTTGATGCTTTGTCTTCCATTCAATGAGCCACACTTAGAGATGGATATTGACAAACAAAAAGTGTTCAATAGTTGGCAAATGGGTGTGAAGGGTTGAAAACATGACACATGGAGAACAGTTGAAGGAACTGGAAGTTTAATTTAGGAAAGGGAGATATAGGGTTAGGAACATAATTGTCTCAAATACTTGAATTGGGAAGGGGCCCAGGGCAAAATTCAGGCCAATAAGATCAGACTGAAGTTTTTGGGCAGTGGAGAACTCTCTAACAAGTAGGGCCATTAAGGATAGAACAAACTTCCTCAAGATACACAGAGCTTCCTGTGTGATTCAAATACATGACTTTTACAAAGGTCTTCTGCTACCCTGAGAACATTTTTCGTTTCAAGAAACTGAACTTCTGCTCCTTATTTAATGAGACATTTACAAATGAAGAGCTCTATCCACCTCTGACCATATGTCATGATGATGGACAAGGCCACTGTGTTGCCTGAAGGCATGGCTCAGGATTTGGTTAGAACAGGACCCAGAAGCATGGGATTGGCTAACTTATGTCTTATATTCTGCTCATTTTTCTGTGCAAACTTTGTTCAAGCATGTGTGTATTTGTGTGTGTATAATTTTTGCTATTTGTCGTTAGGTGGTGGCTGATTAATTAAGGATGCAGGCCCTTCCTATGCCCTGCTAGAGAAATAGGTCTATGTTAGGCAAAAGCTTGTCTAAGGACCATCTGTATGAGAGTCCCTTCCGATGTTTGTTAATAATGCATATTCTTGGACCCCACTTCAGACTTACTAAATCAGACACTCTGGAGGTTGGTCCAGGAATATGCATGCATTTTAAAAATCTCCCCAGGTACTTATTATGGAATCTAAAGTTTGAGGATCATGACTTAAGAAGGAGGTACCAAGATAGCAGTGAGAGAGTCTTCTTTCCCTTGAAAAAAAAAGTTCTCTCTTTAGGGAAAATTGCTGACTGTTTTCAAGTGACAAGAGATAGAGTGGTCCATTAAAGAATGGTTCAGCTGAATTTTTTCATTGCTAATTCCCTAAAAATTATGTCTTAATTTAAATTACAGATATACAATTCTATTTTTAATTTCTGAAGCGTTAAAAAGAGATTTTAAATTATAATTAATAGTTCCCCACATATTATATAATTGTTCCAGATTAAAATGAAATTAGGAAAAAAATGGACCTTTGACATATTTATATTCTTCAACAATATTATTAATTAAATCTTTTCAAAAATCTTGTCTGATAGTCATAAAAAACAAGAAACATGGAGAAAGTAAGTAACTTGCATTATAAGCTCATAGTGAAAAAGTTTTGTGCCTACTGAAAACCAAGCCAGAAGTGCAATGGAAAAATTATATAACATTTCCCATTTTAGCTGACACAATGCATTTCCAAATAGGCACTGTTCCAGGTCATAGAAAAGAAGCTAAACTGTGCACAAAAGTGATTGCTAAGGATTTAGTAAGGAAATACTCACCCGTTTGGCAGGAAATATCCCCACACTAGTGGCCTTGAAAGAATTGCTACCCACAAACTGAGATATCAAACATATTCTCTCTAGTAATGACTAAAATTTAAAATTAACATCAAATGCTCAGAACTTTAACCCAAAAGACAACTTCCATTTTTAAAAATAAAATTTTGTTGAAGTATATCATGTATATATAAACATGCATCAACAATAAGTGTATAATAAAAGTTGTGAACTTACAAAGCAAACATGCATATACTCATATAAGGCTCCCATACATCACCCCACCACCACCACCTTGCATTGTTGTAAAACATTTGTTACAAACAATGAAATAGTATTGCCAAAATATGACTACTAATATCTTACATTTACTGTGTTTCCCCCTCAATCCACCCAATTATTAACATCTTGTATTAATATTATTCATTCGTTATAGTTCATGAGAGAATGTTCCCTTATTTGTCCTATTAACCACTGTCCATCTTCTACCACTGGATTCCCTGTGTTATACAGCCCCATGCTTTCTACAGTCCATTCAAAGTGGACACTCTGTGGCTCTTATTTTCAGCACAGAGTTGTGCTGTTATCACCTCAGTCAATTTTAGATGTTTTCATTACTCTGAAAGGAAATATCCTGTACCCGCTTATATCCCCCTATAGTTGTCTCTCTGAATTGTTAGAGTATCTTCTTTGCCACTGCTGAAAAAATATTACAATATTACTGTTAACTGTTTTGATGGTTAGGTTAATGTGTCAACTCGGCTAGGTAATTGTGTCCAGGTATTAGGTCCAGCAAGCACTGGGCTAATTGTAATACAAGAGGATTTATGGACTTCGATCACCAATGAGTTTACTGCATGAATGGCTGATTACATCTGCATCAATCAGGGAAATTGCATCAAGAATGGATGATGCTTTTATTCAATCAGTTGACTGCCTTAAAAGGGGAAGTGATTTCAACATTCAGAGAGAATTTCCCAGCTTGTCTTTGAACAGCCAACTTCTCCCAGAAACTCAAGGAACTTTCATCGGTCTTTCATCGGAGCCCCTGGCTTGCAGCCTGCCTGCGGAATCTGGACTTGTGTATCCCCACGGTCGTGTGAGAGACTCTTATAAAATCTTATATTATTGGCAGATATCTCCTGTTGATTCTGTTTCCCGAGAGAACCCTGACTAATACAACTGTCAAGAAGACCAATAATCCTAAGACTTAGCTTTTTAAAAAGGATTGAAGGAGACCCAGCGAGCATATCTTAATATCAGGATTGTGTTTCAGAAACTCTGATGTTCTAGCTCTGGCTTTGATTATAAATTTTTGACCAGTGTTTGATCTCACTGACTCCACTTTTTGTATATCAAATAATGGTGCTATGTTTATTGCTTTCTATGTTCTAGAGGACATTGTGAAGAATTTACAAATAAAAAGTACAATAAAAATGACAGTGGGGATGTAGCCAGATTTCCTCTAGGTTCTTGGCTATGTTACATAAAAGAATTTAAGAACATGCCAGTTTGGTTAGGCCAGTAGTTTATTAAGGAAGTGAGAAAATAGAATAGAAATGGGAGAAAATAACAGGTTACAAGTCCCCAGGTGTACTTGCAGGCTGCTCCAGGCACAGAGAGAGATTTTTGCTTGTGCAGCTACTTTTAAACCATTAATTATTCCTCCCCATGTTAATGTTCAGGGGAGGGGTCCCAGCTGTTTGCTGTTTGGGCTGATTATGCCACCCATCAATTCCCCCAGGGGGACCCAATGATAAGGCCCATTGAGACTATCCTGAGCTTTTCCTTAATCCCAGATAAAATCTTGCTCCAAATGAAGGATTCTCTGTTCTTCCAACAGATTTCTGGTGGAGTCTTTCCCTCAGGGGCTTTCTAGGTGGGGTTCCATGGCCACATATTTCACGGCCATGTTTTTCTGCCAGGTTTTAGATTCATCTTCCCATTCCCTAAATTAGCCTGCCTCAACTCACCCCTCATAGGGTTTACACCCTTATTCTTAAGGGGATGCTGAAAGATGGTGGTCATGCTTCTGTAATTACTTCCTGCTTGTTAGGGGTGGTAGACTCTACCTGACAAAGTATAAAACCCTCTTGCTACTCTATCATGATTTGGGGAAGATGACTCTGGCACTGCGGGTGGAGCAGGATAAAAATCCCCACATGGCTAATAAAGTGTTGATTCTGGAAGAAATAAACTTAATTAGAAGTTTGAAGATATGTGGTCCCACTAAAAGGATACTGGACCATGAGAGTAGGAAAGGCCAGGTGCCTCCAAAGGCTGCATCTTCCAAAGTTGAAGGGCTTTGTTTTGCAGTTTTCAGATGCTGATTAGAACTATTTCAGAGTGGTTTACATAGGGACAGCATTCCTCCTTAAGGAACAGACATGTTCATTCCTTAGCTGCTGTTAGCATGTTAAGTGCCCTCTGATTTTGCAGCACCACAGCGGCAAGAAAGTCCATTTGCTGTCTTAGAGCTTCTAAGGTATGGCTAGTTTCTTCTGTGCTGTTAGTTAGCTCTAGGGAAAGATTGTAGTATACAGTGGGGTTTGTTATATATTGCCAATCCCAGTTTTCCATGGTGGTGGTTGTGCCTAAAACAGCTAAGAGGGGGATGAGAAGAGGCATTACCATTTTAATTATAGTATAGGGAGAAAATACAGGAAATGGAAACAAACAAGATTTCTTAAGGGATATCTGGTTTGCCCTCCCCCTAGCAATAGGCATTTGGGCTAGAGTTAGAGGGAACAGTTGGCTTTGACACAGATACTACTTAGCTTTGTTTCTTGAAGAGGTATTTTAGGCCATCCAATGGCTGGCATTTGTACATACCAAAATGATGTTGGCATTGGAAACTTCCTTTGGACTGCAAAGCAATGGATTATCCACATGTTGTAGGAGGGGACTCTGAGACAAGTGAAGATCAGTTAGGTTCTGAGGGAAAGCATTCCTAAAAATATGGTGCCTATCCTGGAATCCTTGTGGCAACACAGTCCATATAAACTGGACTGGAGGTTTAAAGTTGGACTCCTACAATTCAAAGGCAAAAAGGAATTGGGAGTCCAGGTGGAGTGAAAAGTAGAAAAAGGCATCTTTTAAGCTAAGAGTACTAAACCAAGCTGTGGTTTATAGATCCAAGCTCCAGACTTGCAATATCATACATGTTATCTCTCCATGGGAGCAGGCCATAATGCCAACTGTGTTGGTTTAAGTTCTACTCACAGTACTCTGGTAATTGTTGCCCCACCTGTAATGCCCTTCAGACAGCCAGCATACTGCAGCACAGATGATCCTAGAGAAGAGCTACGAAGGTACGGCTCCAGGATCTTACCTGTCTGGTGCATAACATCCTTTGGCACTATGAAACAGAACCAGTCTGGAGGAAATGTCTATTGTGCACCTGGCCATATCAAGCCATTGTCAGCTGCTGCAGGAGTCTGAAACTGCAATGTGCTATCCATCCACTTCAGGAGCACAACCAGAGATGTAGTATATACTTTTATTGTTTTAGGACTCAGTGACCAACCTAGCCAATAACTCAAATGGAGAGGCATCATGTAGGGTATTTGGAACTGGCTTGAATGCACAAGGGAGTTTGACAATACTGAAGACTATCTCTTTTAATCTTTGCACACTTTTTAAACACTTCCAATGCAATGTATAACATATTAAATGGACTTAACTATTTTAGTGCTTTGCTTTTAACTTCTATACTTTTACCATGATGACATTAATTAACAGGTATTTTACTTTAGTAGCACAGAAAGAAAAATTACTGTCTTCATTATTTTATGAAAACCTAAGATTCCCAAGGGAATCAAGGTTATCTTGCTTTACTATCACTTTAATAAGCAGATTGAGGCGACCTCTGACAAGTTTCCCTGTTATGAAGTTACTTTTTAAAAAATTAATATCAATTTAGATTTCTAATTAATAATGGTTTCCTGGAATTAGCCATTTAAATGCTTCAGTTTGGAAGATGCTTTTACAAATTCCTTATAATTAACCATAACTACATAGACTGGTTATTTCACCTTAAAATAAACTTATTAAATTACAACTAGCAACCAATGAAATTTACTTTATCCATTTAAAAGAGGGCAGATCTTACATTTCTTTAACTTAATTTCATTAGACATGAACTTACAACTTTCATCATCTTAAAGATTTAATGCATATAATGTTGATTTATTTTATTAGTAACAGCTTGCTAAATTTTCCCACTTTCCAGCAGCTGGACTAATTTCATGTGATTTCTCTTATATGTCAAATCCAATTGCAAGATAGTATGAACATTTAAAGACTTATTTTTAGGTTACCTTTCACCATTATCCAATTTGTAACAGGCAAACCCCAAGCAGACAGACAAAGTTAAAAACAGATTTAAAAGTTAAACACAAAGTTAGGCACAAATTAAAACGAAAGAGAGAATTTTACACTCAGCATTTTCGAAGAACTTTTAAATCTTAATTGATGGCATATGAGGAGGTTTCTTACTTTACAGGAAAGAGGTTTAGTAAATGACTTAGATCTTGATCCCCAGTCACTCTACTTATTAGGCACAACCGAGTTTAAAACTGAGAAGGCTGTTTCTAAAAGGGAATTAATGGAAGTTTAAGGTGCATTTCCTCATCTCTTTAAGGAGAAATGACCAAATGGTTTCTGGCCCTCAAATCTGCCTGTCTTTTCCTTTTCTCTTACACAGGTTTCACTGTAATTCAGGGTTCCATGCAGAGGCTATTCTTGGCTATACTGTGGCCACGTAGACCATAAGTATGAAAGTTGTCCTGATTCCTGAGAAGATACCCCTATGGGGGAGTATGCTGGAATACTAGAGACCATGCCCATTATTCTAGGAAGAATGAAAAAGAGTTTGTCAGCCAATCCAGTGAACCAGAGTCTGAGTCTGACTAAACTTTTACCCCCGAACCAAAGAACTTGAGCCACTTAAGTCTCAGGGGATGTTTGTAGTTGCTGTTCTGGGTCCAGTGTCCCAGGAATCACAGAGCCCTTGCCGCCAGGCACCCCTGGGGCTGAACTAGGTCTTGGGAGATGCCTGAACCAGGATTTCAGACCAAAGCTCCTAAGTCAGGTTTGTGGGAGATGTTGGGAGCAGTTACCCCCCAACCAAAGCACCCAGAATATGAGATTCTTCTTAGGAAAAGGGACTGGCTTAAGCAGCATCATTTATGGCCCTATCTGGGAGTTTTGCAGCTAAAACAGACATTAAAAGCCCATTTAGAGATTAGAGATCAATTGTTACGGGCCCCAGCCTCAGGGACCCTGAGGTAATGTCAGGGTCTCCCTGGGGCTGAGAAGGAACAGAACCTCCCTGAGCCATGGATGGGACCAAAGCATCACTAGCAAATGCATTTTCAGTTTCTAAGACACTCTAAAGCATTTTACAAACCCGGAATGAGGAATTCAGTAGTAGGGAGATTAACTGTGGAGTTGAGGTTAATTATGCACACAGCCCCCTGGTCTGGAAAGGGGACATGGGCCACCTCATGGCACCCACACAGGCCCTGTTGGTCACTGCTCTCCCACCTTGTCCCAGACCAGTGAGCCAGGTGGGGTCAGTAGGAAGGAAGGTCGGCAAGGTGGAGATGCACGGGGAGGCGCATGTGTGAGGCTAGCTCTCCAGGAGGGGAGTAAGCCCCTGAGGCTTTCTGCTATTGCCATTGCTGTCACTGCTGGGGGTGATGGCGGGAGCTTGGCCAGCAGCTGCTGAAAAGACTGGGGATTTAGAGTGGAGATGCCCATCCAGGCTGGAAATGAAGCTCTGCTGCACCCAGAGCTCAACCCAGGACTCCCTGTCTCAGCAGGGTGCTGCTTTGCACCCCTGCCCTAAGCCCCTATCCTCTTGGCCAAGGTCAGGTTCAACAGGCCTGGGTACATGATGAAGAGGGTCCCACTCTCTGGCCTGCACCCTCAGCCTGAGATTATGTCCTATGGGACCCTGTTGGGGAACCCACTTAAAATGGATAACCAAAAGAGGGCATTAAACAGTCTGCAGTTCATAATTTAGACTCACCAGTCCTTGCTGGGACAGGGAAGATTACCTTCTAGCACTCCTGGCTGGCTGGCCAAAATGTAACTGCTGGATTTCCTCTAGGTTCCTAGCTATGTTACATAAAAGAATTTAAGAACATGCCAGTTTAGTTAGGCTAGTAGTTTATTAAGGAAATGAGAGAAGATAATAGAAATAGGAGAAAATAACAGATTATGGGTTCCAGGTATACTTGCAGGCTGCTCTAAGCAGAGAGAAAGATTTTTGCTTGTGCAGCTATTTTTAAACCATTAATTATTCCCCCCTTTGCTAATGTTCAGGGGAGGGGTCCCAGCTGTTTGCTGTTTTGATTGATAACCCCACCAGTCAATTCCCCTGGGGAAGCCCAATGAATGATAAGGGCCCTTGAGAAAATATCCGGGGCTTATTCTTGACCCCAGACAAAACCTTGTTCCAAATGGGAGATTCACACAGGGTTCTTCCAGCAGCTTTCTGGTGGGGTCTTTCCCTCAGAGGCTTTCCAGGCATGGTTCCATGGCCACGTGTTTCACAGCCATGTTTTTCTGCCAAGTTTTAGAACGGTCTTCCCATTCCCCAAACTTGCCTGCCTCAGGAATGTGAATAGCAATAATTTTTCTTGTATTTCAAAATAGCAGTCTGCTCTAGTCTCAATATATCATTTCTCTCTCATCGACTTGTCATCAACTGCCAAGTATTTTAGTCAATCAAGATAGCATACTCTTGTATGCCCAGAGACCATGATTTTCAGGTAAACCAGACTTGATAGAGAAGCATGCTATGCTATGTATTTTTGTCTTGGGATTAAAGATCAGGAGTAGCCTGGGAAGTAATTATGTTGATTAATTGTAGGAGAAAAATATAAAAAGAGTTCTGGTCAACCTCATTTAGCCAATATCATATTTGTTTGGTTTGAGTCTTTTATGTAGACCCCAGAAAATTATGTTCTGAAATTTGAACCTATTGTAAACATTTGATTAGTTTAGATCAGTTTAAAGGCCTTTTGATTAGATTGCTCCAGTAGTGTGTAGCCCAGGAGGGGTCTTAATCCTTTTATTGGAGTCCTTTATAAACAAAGGAATAAAAGCCACAAGCACAGAAAAAAGTGGCAGAGGCAGAGAGAAGCCTACAGAAGTTGAAACCAATGACCATAGGAGAGAGAAAAGCCACAGATGGAACAGCCTGAAGCAACGAGGCCCAGAGTTGAGGGAAGAGACAAGTGGACACTGCATGTGCCTGATCACTGGCCGCTGAGCTCAGAGAGAAAGCATCTTTAGATAACACTGCCATGAGCCCGACCACCCACAGCTGCAATTTGGTGAGACAGCATCTCTGATGATGCTCTGATCTGGACACTTTCATGGCCTCAGAACTGTAAGCTTTTAACCTAATAATCCCTATTTTAAAAGCCAACCATTTCCGGTATATTGCATTGGCAGCATTTATCAAACAAAAACAATAATTTAGGTGATATGTTGTAGGTTATAATTTTTTGGAACTTTTACCAAAGTATAACATATATATAGTATAGTAGATTACAGTAATAGTAAGTGTACAGTTCAATGAATTTTTATGTATGTTTACATCCATGTAATTACTACCCAAATGAAGATACAGAAAATTTTCAGTCCCCACAAAAAGTACAATTTTTATTGCATGTAGAGGTAATATATTTAAATAATTAAAATACATTCAATATATAGCATTTAACATGTTAAAATATTTTTTAAAATGTAACCTAATATTACAGAAAATTTGGAAAATTGAGAGAATAAAATAATCATCTATCATTTTACTACTTTATTATCGCTATTTTAATTTCTAATAATGCCATTCAAGTCTTTCTTCATATGTATTTATTAAAGTTGTGAGCAGAGTGTATAAAATTTTGAATCATGCCTTTTTTACCTGACATTATATCATATGCATTTTCCATGCACTTCATAATTCCTTGCCCAACTGTTTGATGCTGCCTAATATTGCATTGAATGGACATACGATCGTTTTCTTAGTTATTTCTCCTACTGTTAGAAATGAAGTTTCTTCGGCGTTTTGCTCTTTGTTGTGAATAATATTTTTGCATATGGGGATTTTTCAGTTTGGTAATGGATTTTCAGATGTCCATTTTACCAAAAATAAACAAAACAAGCAAAGAAAACCCCGTCTTTCTTTTAATGCTTTTGCCAAGACATTAACTATACTTTTTATTCAACAAATGATAGGCTTATGGTGCACAAATCTGGAAGGAAACTTTGAAGTAATTCAGTTCTGCCTTTGTTCTAGAAAACTTCTGAGAGATGGCCATCCAACTTCATTATGATTACCTCCACTGGTTTTATAACTGTTATTGCCGTATTCCTTATGGACACATAAAGGTATTCTGTAACTTCTTGAGTCAGTCTCTCAGTCTTCCTTTTATGAAACCAATGTTACCAACCTACCCCCACTCCAGCAACTTCTACCCGCTGATTTTAGTTATTTATGTGACTGCCTTCCTCTTTGTCCTCATTGTCTTGCTAGTTTATCTCCATACTTCTCTACCCTGCTGTCTAACCAGGGAGACCTACCTATGTGGACCACATTAGTAGATTCCCTTTCCCTTTGGCTAATGGTTAGATTTGGCTAATGAGGCACTTCAGCAAGGAGGAAGGAAGGTGAAGTCAGGATTTTACTGTTGGTGCCCTCCATGCACGGCCACTTCAAGCTGGCTGTGCCCCTCCTTCAAATATCACAGCTCCTCCCAGGGTGGCCCTTCCACAAAACTTGCTTGAATTTCTCTTTCTGGGTTTTGTTAACCATTCTCTTGCCTCTTCACTTCAGGTCTAAA
>PVKH010019034.1:0-14964 GCA_004027955.1 Chaetophractus vellerosus
GAGACCAGTCACCGCGCAGGCAGCTTTGCCCCGCTTGTGGGTGGCTTCTGCTTCCATTCACGGCCGGCTCTGCTTCAGTTCGCGGGTGGCTGGCTGCGCTCCATTCGCAGGCGACCTGCCCCACCCATGGCGGCTTTGCCCTGTCCATGGAAGCTTTTTGCCCTGCCCACGGCAGCTCTGCCCGCCCATGGCGGCTTGCCCTTCTCAAGGCGGTCTGCCCGCTAGGAGAGGTCCCCGGGAGCCAAACCCAGGGCCTCCCATGTGGTATACCGGCACCCTATCCACTGGGCTATACGGCTGGCCCCAATGTATATTATCTTGGATGATATTTTAAACTTTGATTTCATAAGACATTGCAAAAACATGTTACTCTCTTTAATCCCTCCATTCATAACTGGTCATTTGCAGACCACTGGATGCCAATAAGGACTGAGTTCACTGGTTCCAGTTACCTTATTTTACAGAAAAGAACATAGACTTGTTTAAATAAACAAACAAAAAAACAAAAACTCTCCATAAACATCTAGAGATTAGGAGATAGCCTTTATAATTTTTTTGTCTTTTTTGGTACTTCATAACCGTTCCATCTTCTTATTAGACAATGTGAAACAGGAAATGGAGAATTAGAGACTATGCAGTCATAGGAAACATACACAGTACAGCTAGTAATCAATTTAAGTAGAACAATTAAGGAATGGATAAGAATACCATGCCTTTTTTGCAACATATGAATGGACTCAACATGGGTTCTGAGCAGTTTCTAATTTTTTCCCAATGGTAAAAACATTGGCTATTTTAATCAATTAAGGTCTTAAAGTTGAAACTAAGTAGACTGTGTTCTTATTTGTTACAGCTCACCTTTGTCCATCAGACTATGACAATGTTACCCAAAATATATCAAAACCCCAAATTCATTGGATGAGAGATCTATTTGCTGATCTCCAATTGGCAAATTGGATTACATATTTCTTTTTCACGTCAATGAATTACAGATTCAGTTGTACTTAATTATATTGCCAAGTATACAACTGTATGGAGGGCCCATTGATGAGTGCCATTAGTCTAATTCCTCTTTGTTTTTAAATGTTTTGTTAATTAACCAAATATTTCAGTGTATTTAAAAGAATTATTTGAGAGGAGGGCTAGAAACTGAATTAGACAATTTTTGAGCTGAAAAATATACTGTACAAAAATGTATTTACTTGATTTATGGAAAACAAATCAAATTTATACCTCTTCACTGAATTAAGAACTAAATATGCCTAGCATTTGATCCACATTGGGGTAAAGCAAAAATAGTTAACAACTTTTAATGGATTTTGATTGTGGTACCATAATATTGATCATCAAAGGGAGAAACATAGAAGTTTAAATTCAGCCATCAACTAAAACATCACCTAAAACATTGCCCTTGAGGACAATACGTAAGTGATAAAGTTAGATTTTATGACTCATCAAAGATCATCTTGGGTTATATAATTCATAGTGTGACATTTTATTTTGAGAAATAAATGTTGCTTACTGTAGTTTCACAAATAACAATTTAAATAATAATAAAACTAATAATAAAAATCATAATTCTCCAATTATCATAATGAGATGATGATGATAATTGATTTTTTTACCTGATAATCTACAGAGTTGTTGTCTGCTTTTAAGTCTAGAAGCTGTCTAGACCAGTGAGTTAAGCAACAGAATTAAATATCAGAGGTGGAGAATTCTAATTCATGTCCCGATGCAGCTTAATGTATGGTGTAATTAAATTGCTTTATATCAGTTAAATTTCTCCACACATTGTCTTTTCCTCATTTATTCACCAACTTTATTGTAATTCACTTTATTGTTTAAACAAAAGGAAAATGGATTTGTCAACTCACAAATTAGTTTATTCAGTTATTCAAATAAATCCCCATATTGCACTGCAAGAATTAAAGCAATGTTTCAATCTTTACTTAATTTTTTAAATTTATTTTAATCTGACAGAAAATTTTAAAACTTGTCTTAAAATAACTCCAATATTCCCTTCTCACTTTATATCATTGTGATGAGCTATGATACGTTAATTTGTATTACTGGTTTGAAGAATGATAGCATGAGGAAATATTTAAAATTTTAGTTAGAATTTTTCTGAAAACAAAGATAACAATATATTAATTATATGAAAGATCACAAAGCACCTACAACAGATGATAACATACCACAAAAGGCATCACAAACGCAGTATAAGTTGATACCTAATCTGCTAAAATGTAAGCTATGCAACTGAAAGTCATGCTACTGAGTCTTACTCAGAACAGAATAAGTAGGGAATTCAGAGCAGATATTCTCAATAGCACTACACATGTACAATTCTTAAAAACAAGCTTTATCTTTGAGACTCAACCAGAATTTCAACCAGGGAAGAGAGGGGATCCTGTTTTATTTAGAGCAGATAGGGGCTTATTTCTGTTTCTTGTTTGTTTGCTTGCTTGCTTGCTTTCTTCCTATAACCTTTCACTCGTCTTCTGTAAAAATGAATAAGGTAAATTCTAGAAAATGACACAAGATTTGAACCCTGACAATAAATCAGAGGCTCATTGTCCATAAGAAAGCTTACAAATGATCTTTGGCAGAATTTGATAAACTTTAAACACCTACTAATAAACATGGCTCCACTGATTTTAACTCAGTGATAAATTAATTGTGCTCCAAGATACTTTGTCACTCTTTAATAACTTATTAATGACTCAAATACTCTGGAGCCCAGTAGTGGCTTGTAATAATTAGGATAATTGATCCTTCTGTATTTGTATTTGGCTATATTGATAATCACTGTAAGGGCTACATGTTTACATTTGGGGACTGGCCATTGAAAATCAGGCAAAAAACCTAATTGCTGTCATATTATCCCTTGAATATTGCATGGCCTCACTTCAGAAAGCTGATGTTTTGGAGTACTTCTTTGGCAGTCCTTTACTTCACTCTTCAGCTACTGCATTAATCTAGTATATATATATTTTTAAAGAATGTTCTACTATTTTCCAATTATGTTATTATGGACTTCAGCAATAAGTAATCAAGTATCACAAGGGCTTTAATGTTATCCAACATATACAGTAATCTGTAATTAAAATTGAAGCCAATACCTAGAAATCATAATCAAGCAAGAAAGCAAGAAAGCAGAAAAGTGCTTTTGAGGGTATTTTTTTTTCTTTTGCAGGAAACAAACTTACATGGGACATAACATGAATTTTGTGAAGCCAGTGGACTAAATTGTAGATATGTGACTATCTGCTTCAAATATTAAAATACTTTAGCCCACAGGAGTCTGAATTATAATGAAACTATGGGAAAAAGAGGTTTTTTTTAAATTTATTTGAATCATGGCTCTGAAGAAAGCTAATAGCTTTAATAAAATCTGTTTACAGTTATGGTACCAAAAATCACATTTAATATTTTTAGAAGAAAATATTAATCGTGATCCTTTAATATGGTTTTTAAAAATTATTCTGAGGTTAATCTATGAATGTTCATATTAAAATGAACATTGATGTTGTCAATGCCCATGGAATATTATTTGTTTGAAAAGCTTCACATTCATCCTACAACACTTGTTAGCAAAGTTGCCAATGTGAACCTCGTCTGTGTGTTGTAGATGGAATTTTGAAAGTGGTTTATGAAATTTTATCTCGTCCTCTTTCAAAGAGAGAACAAACCTTTGGTAAAATATCATACATGAAAGCCTCATTTCCAGAGTTCAGTTACAGTTTTGAATCTTTTATTTTAGACAAATTTGTAAAGAATTCCAGGACCTCTTGAGCCAAGATAGATCACCGCTGGGATCCTCCAGACCCACTCCAATTCTAGACCTTGACATCCAGAGACACTTAACACACTTCAGGTAAGACTGGCTTTCCAATTTGCTCGGACTCCCTTTTCAATTGTTAAGCCATCTTCTGAACCCAGAAGATTTAGCATTCTTATTACAATTCCTCTTAGAGATATCAATTAAATAGTCATACGGTGACTGAATTTTTTGAAATTCTAAGTATCCAAGATCAAATTGAGAAAATAACTCATGTATGAAGTGTTCAAGATTGGAAAATTAAAAATCTTTGTGTGATTATGTGATTTTATGAAATGAACACTATTATTTCCAACAATATTTAGCACTTTTGGATCAGGATTCTGAAATCCTTCGATTAAACAGTTCCATATCTTAGTGAGATAAATTGTTGAAAAGATAGAGATATGACAGAAATTAAGAGCATATCATAGACTGATTTTTAAAGAGCATGTTAATAATTGCTACCAATTGGAAGTTGCAGATAGGTTTGTCTCATAGCATAAGGTTCTTAAATTAGACCACAAATGCATATTTCAAAGATCCTGGAATATATTATTGAAAGCAGATTTTAAATTTCATTTTCTGGGATGCTTTGAAATAGAGTAGAATATTTTTCTAGCTAATTGACGCCTTTGGTACAATATGGGAAAGAAAATGAATTCTCAGGTGTCTTATAGTTTTAAAACTTTAGAATTTCTAAAACCTACATGATTTTTCTCAACAGTACACAAATAGCTTATCCTCTTTTAATTATGATCATTTGGTTTTAAAAAAACAATGCAAAGGATAGCCTAATACACATTAAATTTTAAAATATTTTCAATTTCTCTCGATGATCCTAAGACTGTTAGGGAAGATACTCATATAAAATAATGGATGTTTAAGTAAGTTGGGATTTGGTCTCCAATGTCAAAGACTTTTACATAAAATATTTTATTTTTTATATTTTATTTTTTACTTTTACATAAAATATTTACATAAAATATTTTATTTATTTCACAAAGCTTCTCAAGATGTAATAAACATATCTCTGGAGAATAAACTTCATATTTTTCTTCCCAAAATGCATCAAACATAGAATATATTTCACAAGACTTTTCTCCTAGTACTCAGTTAGGTTAATGAAAGTGAGTATATTAAAACTAGGGGAAAGTGTATTGCCCAGAAGTTAAGAACAAAAGGCATAGGAGTCAATAGAACCATTTTCTAAGCCAGGCCCTTATATGTGTCAGCTGGGTAGTTTGGGGCAGCTTATGCAATTTTCCTAAGTTTTTATTTCCCTAGCTGTAAATGGGATAAGAATCCCTCCATTATATGGTGGTGATGATCTAAAATGAAATAAAGAATATAAAGCTAGCATTCAATAAATGATGCATCATTTATCTCCATTACTGATCCAAGTTTAAAAGGTATGGGTGGCTCCACTGTCACATCTGTACAAATGTTTTCCACATTTTTGTTTTGTACACACTAAAGGGATTTATAATTTTTACTGATGTTCAGTTCAGAAGTTAACAATTGTATTCAAGTTCAATTCTGAACTTAAGGAAGTTTGTTGGAGAAGCAGCTTCCTGTTATAATTACAGAGAACTGAGATGCCTATGTCATGTCTACTAGCTTATTTCCAAGCACGGATGCTATAGCCGTCATGGGACCATCACCTATCCTTTATGAGGTTCAAAACAAAATACAGGATCAATATGTAAATTGAACACCAGCAACTGTGTGAAATAAATAAGCAAACTGTTCGTTTGCTCATCATAGACACAATCTGCTTATTTGTTGAGTCAATTGCCAACTTCGTATCCCAGAACTCTTTAGAGAAAAATTCCACTTCTAAACTTCAACTGAAAGTTTCCTTGGTGAGCTTTATATGTTCTTATTTACCTCCCTGTGCAGAATATGGTAATAAACTAATCTAGTGTTGCCAAGAGTAGAGCTAAATATAGGGTAAATTGTTCCTGCTGCCTCTCAGTTAAAAAAAAAAGAGAGAGAGAGAGAGAGATGGATTATGCTTTAGGTGTAAAGCTCAAGATTATATATGATTGCTGATTGTCAGACACAGAGATTCAAAACATATAACCATACTTAAGAGATTCTAATATTAAATGTTATATTCATTTATAATCTTATCATCTATAAACATTTTAGCATTGCTGTTTATATGTTGAGTATTTTGAATATCAGAAAGTTATCATTTCCCATTTATTATCCTTTTTTAATGTTTGCCAAATTTTTGGTTATTTTGCTTTAACTATATCCCAGATTATTTATTTAGAGGAATCTTTTGATTTCATAATGGAAGGTAGATAGATGATAAAAATCACTTAAACAAAATTCAATTTATAGCAAATTTCCTAAACTATATTATTTTAAACAAAAGATACATGCTTGATATTTCCAATTAAAAAGTCAAATTGATGGAGACTGAATTTAGAAGTGTGTATTTTTTAAATGTGCATTTATTAAAAGAGGCATCGATAGAAATTCCTAACAATAGGACAATAGAAGTCAGCTTGTTGCTTAACTTTGAAATTAAACTTAAACTTGTCTTCACATCAAAATCACTTTAGGGGAGTGGATGTAGCTCAAGTGGTTGAGCAATAGCTTCCAATATATGAGGTCCTATGTTCCATCCTTGGTACCTCCTAAAAAACAAACAAATAAATGAAAAAACCAACTCTCATTGGGGGCAGCTATAGCCCAGTGGTTGAGCACCTGCTTCCCATGTACGAGGTCCTGGGTTCATTCCCCAGTAACTCCTAAAAAATAAAATCACTTTAGAGCTATTTAAAAATCTTAAGGAGGGCGCACATTTTAAAAGATCAGATTCAATAGTCTAAGGTGTTATTTTCTAAGCTCTGAAGTTGATTCTGAAAGTCAAGTAGGTCTAAGAACCACAGTCCAAGGATATTCCTAGTCTATTCGCTTTTATTTTTTTCTTTGGAAGGAAAACAATTCTAATTCATTTTTTAAGTGGCACTGAGAATTATGTAAAGTTCTGTCTTGTACCCTATTGTATTAAAAAGATTCTGCACCTACTATTCTACTAATTATCTGGGTAAAATATGTTAGCATAGAGTGCATCTCTTTCATAATTTCCTACTGACAGTGGTAAATTTAGTTTTGATAGTACCATAAGCTCAAGAAAAACACAAGTTAGAAAGAGCATCTGATATCTAACTGAGAAGGCAGGCAATTGGTAAAGTCTGAATTTACACTGTTTTTGCTGAGTGCTGGCTGGGAGTGAAGTGTAAAGAGAGGATGAATGGATAGGCATAGAGGACACTCTAATTAGTAATGGCAACTTGTGCTACTATTTTATTTAGTCAAAAATTCCTTCACAAGGCAAGCCACTTGAATACCACCTTGTAAGGGTAAATTTGGAACCTTGAGATCTGTGGCATACTTTCAGCAGATTGAATACATCTGGGTAAAGCTAGGGAACGATCTAGCCTTGTAAAGCACAGATAGCTGCAGTTTTCTGCAGCAGGTGTCATAGCAGGAGGCTCTTGGAAACGTCATACACGGCAGTGACTGTCCTTACGATTTACAGCCTGGAAAGCTGTCTGTTTCCACCAAAATGACAGGAGGCAAATCTATTTATTATAATTTACTGAGTACCATCAAGAGTATGTATTGCTGTACAGAACACAGCAGACAGCACAACACCTACCTGAAGGGAAAAGAGATTTGATTGAAATGTGCAGAGGATTCTGCAGACCCACAATTCCTGGGAATGGTTATGGTAATTAGACCAAGATGGTGTGGGACTTCACAGACAGAACCTACTCCACTGAGGTAGAGATAGCTAGAAAAAGTGTTTACTAAAAACTTCTTCACGTAAGCAACTTTAAAATTTTAATACACTTATTAAACTAATTTTCTATTAATCTAATTTTAAGTTTATTCTCTGCACTTAGCTCCCTAAAAAATATTAACCATACTTTCTCTGTTTTACTTACAAAATCAAAATAACATTTCAAAGTAAAACCAGACAAAATAATGTCAGAAGCACCTTATAACCCAGTAAATCTGTAACTTTCCTCAGAGACAAAAAAAAAAAAACAACACACTTAAAATCCTTGAGAGGTAAGCTAAGAAAGAAGCCATAAAGATCTTGCACGTGCACAACAATATATAAACTGTAGTTAATTAGCCTCTAAAACTGGGAAAACAAAAGCAATTTGGATGTGCAGGACTAAGAAATTGTGCATACCCTCCTCACAAGACCCCTGGCTTCACTTGTTTTATTTCTTTTTTTTCTTGTTTTTCTTCTCCCTTACCCCTTTCCTTTGCCTATGAAAACCCTAGCTCCCATTCTCACTTTCAACTGATTTTAGGAAGATTCCCCCAGTTCCTTGCTTGTGCACTCGTAATCAATCCCCTCCTCACTGAAAGACATGTTTCTCTTTTATGGCACCAGATCGGACGGGCCTTTCTATTAGAAACAAATGAGCTTACAATAACAATAGGAAATCAGAGCCCTAATTTTCTGAAATGTTTGGAATTTCCCTCTTTGAAACTTTGGGAAATCTTAACAACTTTTCCCATCTTTGTCTCTTAAGTTCTTATAATCTCCTTGAATCTGAAGTCAAGCAATAGCAGGCCTGACAATATAAGTAAAGGATGAGGTTAGACCAACTTTAATGCTCAGTTCAGAGACAATGTCCTATCGGAAAAATATAGAAGTTTTCTTTCTCAGTGTCCACTTTGGGCAACTGAAATGTGATCTTTCCTCTTATTTAACTGTGCTAATGGCAGTAAGTGCAAAGATGACTAAGGTATTGGCCCATTTTTTAAAAACATCTCATCTGAAGTGGAAGGCAATTACAAAGAATTATAACATATGAGAGAGAGTCTACAATCAAGAATGAAGCAGAGTACAGCCAAATACCTGGGCAGCCAGGAAAGGCTTTCATTTTTCTATCCACAGTACCAGGCACGTAGTACTTGTCCAATAAATATATGTCAATAAATACAAAGTATGATAAAATCTCAATTGGGTCTTGGATGTATTTTCCACTTGTTCATTACGGGCCATGGTGTTTTAACTGGGCCATGGGCTGGGGAAGAAAATGATCAGTGTATTTAATTCACCCATTCAAGTCATAAAGAGTGTTAATATCACACCTTCTTAGAAACAGACCCACTTACCACTCCCATATTCCTTTGGAAGTAAGAGACGTATAAGCAGTTCCAGATATCTGTCTGTTTGCTGGTGATTAAATTTTCTTCCTTGATTCTTATTGTTGGAAGGTCCCTTGCATTTTCGATTTCCCTTCAACATTCGGATTCTCTAACATCTCTGTCAAGTTGTCAGAGAGCCTAGGCTTGAAAACTTTCAGTGATAGAGTGTTCTCTTCCTACCTAGGCATCGTTTCTATCGTTGGACAACTCTATTAAAAATGCTTTCCTTCCACAGAGGCAACACTTGTCTCTCTAAGGTCCCACTCCTTGGGGGCTTTACAGAGTGAGTTTAATCTTGTTTCCCTCCTCCCCTCAAGATGTAAAGGCAGCTCTGAGTTTTCTCTTCCTAGGACTAGCCGTCCCCATTTCCTCTTTTTCCACATATGACATGAATTCCAGTTTTCTCACTAGTGTCTTCTGGGAGCTATGTGCTTGGCAACATGCTCAAGAAGGGATGCTTATCTCTATTTCAATGTGAGCATATTTGGTCTTCAAGTAGCCTACAGTGTGTATGTTTTTTGTTTGTTTTTTCATTTTCTTGGGATGGGAAAGTGGTTAGAGAAGGTAATCGGCAGTGGATTAGTTTCTTAATCTTATGAAAGCACTATTTAGTGGCAGAAGAGAAATGAAGAGATTTCAATTAAATCTCTAGCCCCAAAAGAAAACATCATGGAATAAATTACACAATTAGGCTTAATACTTAAGAAAAAAAAGTATTGGGCTTCCTTCAGCGTGTTCTGCCAGTTCAAAGGGTACTCAAAGATCATTTTATTTAAGCCTGTCAGAAATAGTTGTTCTGAATTATGAAGAAAAAAAATCCTATCAGTGTTTCCCAAACTTAAGTCCCTCTATTAAGCTTGAAATAAAACTTTAAACATAAACTCCAAATATGAGTGCCACACTCTGGTGCAAAGAAAAACATAACTGTAAGTGGTCAGGTCTTATTCATATGTTTTGTGTAGATAAGGAAGGATAGTTTTATATTTATATTTATATTTATATTATTTATATAGTAGAAGCAGCTTCTTTTGAAGTGAAACCATCACTAACAAAAATGCAGAGTAAAAGTAAAATAGACAACACATTTTGTTCCTTAGCAGACAAGAGTAAACACTGATGTTCTTCTTGTATGAATCTACATTAAATTTCTTACATTCATTTCACATTAAGATGGAATTGTAAAGGTAAATCAGTTCCCAATATTTATTGTACTGCACAAGCTGTAAGGCACCAAACTAAACGCTACAGGAGATACATACAAAGTATAAGTCTCCATTGCAGGTCATTTGATGACATTTTTGTGGATTTTTAGGTTGTGAGCACATAGGACACTATTAAGTCAAACAATGGAAGCCCAAGGCAGGTTGCAAACATGGCCCTTTAATTACTACATGTATGAACAATTTGGGAATGCATACATTGGGGAAGAAACTTTAAGGAACTTCCATCTTTGTTGAGCTATGGATGGAGGAAGGGAGACGACATTAGACTGTTGGAGCACTCAGGATGGAAGTCAGGAGGCCTAGCTTAGTCACCTCTGGGCTACCAGCTGGGTGTGTGGATGTGGAGCAACACCCACCCTCTCCAGCCTCTGCGCTCATCTCTAACCAGATGCAGTTAGCCTGGATGATCCCCAAGGCTCCTTATCTAGACCAAAGATGTTTTACCCTATTCTTGATTTACTGCTCCACTTTAAACCATGACTCATGCTGTGTCTCCAAATGATCTCATTTCTTCTCTTTATGTTCTATCAACCTATTTTAAATAGCCAAGAATTTGATAAAATTGATTTTTAAAAAATGCATGGGCCCTGAACTTAGTAATTCCATTCCCCTGTTCTAAATAGAAAATATGATGTGTCTGAGTACTATCTAAGAAGAATCTAAATTTAGGACATGATTTTATCCCTGAAATTCCATTCCCAGATATAAAAAATAATAGGGTACAGATGTCAAAAAATGTCTTTCCCCTGCACAATGTTAACATGGATGCATTTGACTTTGGTCTTTCCTAATATGTGTGCGATGATGAAATCCTTAGTCTGTTTTGCTAATGAGCTGGATTGATGTAAAACAGAATCTCAAGGACCATCCCCCTTTGGAAAGCACAGTAAGTGGCTGAGAAGACCAGGAAGACTGTGATCTTAGGACAGAGGATGGGCACTTGTCTCCCAACCTGGCAGACATTCAGGAGGGTCATAAACACACTTCCCCAGAGTGAGTTCCAGAGAAAACTAGTCCTATGAGATGCTCCTTGACAGTCTTTCAAAGTCAAAGGGTTTTTTTTTTTTTTTGTTCAAGAAACCCTGACAATAGTACTCTTCTTGAATTATGACAACGCACATTGGCATATCAGAGGCTCCCAGAACATCTTTTGAATAGAAAGGATGCTTAGCCCTGTGGTTCCAAACCTTAGTCATGGAAATAGTTTACTTATTTTTTTTCTTAAAATAACGATTAACATCCCTTGGAACTAATGTTTTGCAGAAGTTCTTGGGGGAAATGCCAGAGAAGTTCTTCAACCTCTTTCTCCCAGGGAATAAAGCAGATATTGCAGTTGGATGTTATTTCTTGCCCCTGAGGGAACACATCCAGCTTCCTGGCTGCATTTAAACTGAATGGAGACTGTGTAAAAAATATTTTAGACCAATTCCAGACCAAAAAAATCAGAATCTCAGGGGTGGGATTTTTAAAATAAGCTCAGGTGATTGTTATGTACATCGAGAGTTGAGAACGACCTGCTGAAGCAACCATGGAACATTTATGAGTGCTGTCAGACCTTTGCCAGTGAGTAGATTTCAGACTGCTTTCCACCAGACAACTATGCACCTTAATTGTGTGCTTTAATTAAATTCCATCCTAAAAGCATTTAGGACCATGAGACAAGATACACTATGCACAAGCTAAGCACAATCAGCCTATTCTTCTGTCCTTCTGTTACTTCCACCAGTTGGGCTAGAGTTCTGGAAGGATAAGTCCCCAGCCGCTTTCCCCAGGTGAGGGCCCCTCTCCATGGCCTTTATTCAGGGCCTCGTCTCCTTAGCTCTGAAAGGAAAGGAAGTTTTGCACAGAAGCTTGAGTTCTCCAGAGTCTGTTCCCTAGCCTCCTTCCCTCACGGTAGTTCTCAGGAATTGGGGTGTAGGCATTATTCTGGCAGCCACCCTAAAACTGTAACGGGAGGTACAGACTGAGCCCGGGGCTACATGAGGACCTTCGTCCGGCAGTAGCTGAATAATCCAGAAGGGAAGGAGGGGGAGGGTTTGCCTTTAAGTCTTGCTGGCTGCCTGCTTCCCGGAGGCCAAAAGGCAGAGCTGTGGTTGGTGACAGTGACATCTGTATGCAATTCTGGAAATCAAAGTTGCACGATAGCAAGCACGCATTGGAATGACACAAAATAATAGGAATAAGGAATAATAGGCCAAACTCTATTTCAGCAATCACATACGCCAGAAGTGGAGGAAAACGGAAGTTTGTTTGTCAAACACTTTCCAGACAGAAAGTTGACATTTTACAAAATGAAATTAGCTTTTTACTCTAACTGAAAGATGATGGCAGGCTATTTTTCTCTTGATTTTCAGTCTTCTAGTTTGTAGTGTAAATAGTATCTATTACTTCCATCTTCTTACACTCTAAGAAAAAGCTAGAAAATCATCTGTGGTTGTCAGACACAACTGAGTGACCCAGTGTTTACTGGCAAATACTAAAGAGGCGTTCATTTTCCTTTCAGTGCATATTAAATCATTGTTTGTTTAGTAGGTGGAAAGGATGCACTGGATCCCAAGCTCAGCTCTTTTGCCAAGATGGGAAGAACTCTGTGGAAGATTCCATAGCAACTTGCTTTAGGCTGTGTTTTACAAAATTATTTTACTGGCTTAATTTAAATTAGTTTAGACAAATTAAATAAATAATAAAGCATTTCTGAAGGACAATTAGAGCAGTTTGGAAACAGCTTTAAAACATTTCTTTAGCATCTGATGAAGCTAGTGAAATGTAAACCATATTTACTTAGAATAAGGAAAGATAAATAGCTCTTGTGCCTCTTAAAGATGGCCATTCAGAATTCTATGTTAATTTATATTCCAAATAACCACGGAGACTTTGGGAGCCTTTAAAGGTAAACATGGATAAGGCCTTGGCTGCAAGCAAGAAACGCACTTAAGGTGTAAAAAGAAGTAAAATTTCTATTATATGTAAATTTCCTGATTGGACTTCATCATTAATGGCAAGTATTTTAAGTAGAGACACTGAGTTAAAAATGGGTTGTTAGTAACATTTTATTAACAAAACTTCACGGGGGGAAGAAGAAAGGCCCATCATTTATTCCTTCAAATAGCAGTGTCTTCTCTTCCCTACTCTACAATCATTCGTTCTCTATTCCATTTCTTCGTTTTTAAACAACCGATGATAGAGAATACTGTTTGTGCTATAGCTAAACATTTCCCTTTTTAAAAAGTCAACGTTTTTATCAGCAGAATTTATCAAGTCAAGCCCATTAGTCAAGAAGAAGTTAGGATGCCACTTTATAAAAAGGAAAAAACATACAAGTCCTCAAAGCACACACAGCATACACTCACACAAGCTCCCTAGAAAGGGCTGCTCTACCTTGGTGTGTCCTTCCAATCAGTGAAATGGGGCCACATCCTAACACTTAAGGGGAAAGTTAGAAAGTAGAGATTCACCTCTGGATACAGAAAACAGTCACTACCATCCTGAACTGAGCCAATTTGAAGAGATGGTTCACGTTGCAGAAAGAGGCTTTAGAGAATGTTAATTGGGAGGTCTAGTAAAATAGGAGTTTTTAAACTTTGAATAAAATTAAGATGACTGTTAAATATAAGTCACATTTTCTCTAACGTCAGGTACCATAAACTACAGCAGTCTGGGTTTTCTCAGCAGGTGATTGTATTGTTCACAGTCAGTTGTCAGAACCTTCCTGCTCCTCAGTGTGAAATTAGTAATAGGAAAGTGAAATTAATGAGCTGGAATCTAATTAGAGAGAGAGAGCCAGAGTGAGAGAACGAGAGAGCAAGGGAGAGAGAGGGAGAGAGCAAGAGCCAAACAGTTGAAGCTTTTAAACCTGACTTGCTCTGATCCAAATGCACAATTTTGACTCCTGCTTTTTTTGTTTAGGCTCACTGCTTTTGTGAGCTTTTTCCTACTTATTGCTCTGAAGCCATATAGCTCCCTTAGTATACCACAACACTAATTTGCTTTTTACCCAAGTGGACATGTTTTCCTTAATCTCCCTTAAATTTCATATCATTGATTTTGGCCCACCAATTAAGCTGTCTACTACATTAAGGTATTTCAGAACTCTGCTTCTATTATCTAATGAACTAATTTTCCTCTCCATTGTTAAGCTGGTCATTCAGTTAAAAAATCCATGATGCCTTCTCCATATCTTTCATCACATTGTTAATATTTCGAGCAGCACGGGATTAATGAAAGAAGCTTGCAGCACTCTACTAGAGGCCCTCACGGTTGACAATTATCCTTAAATCCATAATTTGGATATTGTACAACCAGCTATAAAGTCACCTTACTCTGCTGTCTTTTTGCTCATTTTTTCACCAATTTATCACATAGTATTATGAGAGACTTTGTCAGATGAATTGCTAAAATCCTATATTAAATTGCATTGCTGCTGCTTTAATAATTCTTTTATAAAAGTAAATAATGTTACTTTATTGGGACTACTTAGTGAACACATGCAGCATTTCAATGACCACTTTTAATTTTCAGCACTAACTGTTCAGATTTTTAATAATGAACAAATTATGACAAATCCATATGATGGAATACTTACCAGCAATAAAAAGAAATGATCCATTGATTATTACAGCAACATGGATGAATCACACACTATGATTTTGTTTACATGGAATTCTGGTAAAAAGGAAACACTATGGAGACAGAAATTAGACTAGTGATTGCCAGGAGCTGGAGGTA
>PVKH010019035.1:0-14966 GCA_004027955.1 Chaetophractus vellerosus
TATTTTGTTGGCTTCATTTTTTAAGACATTTTGGATCACAGAAGGGTTATAACTATGGCAGAAGAGGACCATTGGTGCAGGGTGTCAGTGATGGGGGATACATGGGAGGGGGTTCATCTGGGGCAAAACAATAAGGCATATAAGGTGTTCAAGTGTACATGGGACATTGTCACAAGGGGTGGAGATTCACACAATAAGCAAAAGAACATAGAATTCCCATCCCGGGAAGATCTGCCACATTCTCTAATGGAGCAGCAAGTATCCCCCGAGTACAGGGGCAGTGACTAGAGAAGGAGAATGGTCCACTGACAGGCCTTTGATATTGATAACTGTACTTATGAAACTTTACTTTTGAAATTGAAGCTTAGCCTAGTATTACAGGTGCCTAAGATTTACCTCCTGAGGGCCTCCTTGTCGCTCAAATGTGGCCTCTCTCTAAGCCAACTCAGCATATAAATGCATTACCTTCCCTCCAGTGTGGGGCATGTCTCCCAGGGATGAGCCTCCCTGACCCTGAGGGATTACTACCAAGCACCAACCAGCAATGCAACTGGAAAAATACCCTGACCTAAAGGGGGAAGGGGTAAAGACAAATGAGTTTATATGGCTAAAAGACTTCAAAATGAGTAGGGAGGTCATTCCAGAGGTTACACTTATGCACGCCTCAGCAGGATCTCTTTGCCAAAGTAAATATCGCCTCAAATAGCAGGGCTTCTGAGAGCTCTGGAGACATCCAGACACTATAGGCAGGGCAGGCAGCTCAGGCATTTGGTGCCCTGCCAGTGGGCCTTACTTTGTAATTGATGCTCCCCAGTGTAACAGAGTGGATTCAGCTGTGGTTTCCCTACACATGACTTTTCTGCCTCTTCCATTTGAACCTATAGCTAGTACTAGAGTTCAGAGGTGTAAATACAAGAGACTTGAATCTTAGGGCTGTCCATGTGCCAGCTGGGCCCTGAATCTCAATGGAGTTGCAACACCTCCTCTCCACTTCATTGGACTCACCCAGGACAAATAACAAGGAGATGATGTTGGACAATGACCATCCCAAGGAACAGAGTCTGCAACTGCAAACAAGATAGAACCATCCACCTGCCCCATGGTATCTATGCCCCCTCTCAGTTAGAGGTGGAGTGGGCATCACAATCCCAGAATCCTCAGGATTGGGGAGTGAACAAAGGGCTAGAGTAGACATACTGGTATTCTACTATAGACTTACTGTGATTCTAGCAATGGAAGAACCTATATCATTGATGTGGAGGTTCTGAGAGGAGGAAGAGGGAAAAACAGGTATAATACAGGGGCATTTATCGGACTTGGGAATTGTCCTGAATGACATTGCAATAACAGATACAGGCCACTATATATCTTGCCATAAATTACAAAATAGTGTGGGAGAGAGTGTAAACTACAATGTAAACTATAATCCACATTTAGTGGTTAGTGGCAATGCTCCAAAATGTGTTCAAAAATTGTAACAAATGTACTACACTAATGAAGCATGTTGCTAATGTGGGATAATGTCGGGGGAGCAGGGAAGGTAGGGACTAGGACATATGGGAATCTCCTATTTTTTTTCTTTTTTTAAAATTTATTGAAGTATATCACTCACACATGAACATACATAAACAATAAGTGTGTAGTAATAGTTGTGAACTTACAAAACAAACACACATAACATCATACAGAGCTCTCATACCTCACCCTATCACCAATAGCTTGCATTATTATTAAACATTTTAAACTAATGATTAAAGAGCATCTTCAAAATATTACTACTAACCAAAGTATTTTCCCCAACCCACCCTATTATTATTACTACTTTTTATAACATTCATACATGAATATAGATAAACAATATATGTGTAGTAAAACTTGTGAAGTTACAAAGCAAACATTCATAACATCATACAGGGGTCCCATACATCAACCCTCCATCAACACCTTGCATTATTGTGTGACATTTGTTACAAATTATGAAAGAATATTGTCAAAATCATACTACTAATTATAGTCCATATCTTACATTTGATGTATTTCCCCCCCAAACCCACCATATTATTATTTTTTAAATATATTTTTATGACAGAAGTTGTAAACTTACAAAACAATCATGCACATGTGCAGAATACTCAAACAACACCCTTCTATCAACACACCACACCCCGCTGGAATATTTGTCACAGATTATAAGATATGTCATCCAATTATTACCAGGTCCACAGTGTACATTTAGCACACATTTTCCACATTCCCCCATTATGAACACAGTACATCTTTGGTATAGATGCAAGAATATTACATTATTACTGTTAACCACACTCCATAGGTCATGCCAGTTGTATTTTTCCCATGTTTCTCCACATTCCCACCACCCTGTAATAGTGATGTGCATCTGCTCTAGTTCACAAAGGACACTCTTGCATCTGTACAATCAACCACTCTTCTCATCTACCTCTGGGTTTGCTGTGCTATTCAGCCCCAAGATTATTCTCTAGCTTTCTGTCAATTGGCATTTACATCCCTAGACTACCACCTTCAGCCACATCCCCATTTATAAACCAGCTGTTACTCAGTATAATGTGTTACCATCAATTCTGTAAATTTCCACACTTTTACAGTAAAGTTACTTAAAACTTCTACATACATTAAATATCAGTAGTCCATCTCAGACCTCTTCTTATCTCCTTTAAGAATCCACCACCTACCACCAGGTTGTGAAGATAATTTCCTACATTTTCTTTTAGAAGCTTTATGGTTCTTGCTTTTATATTTAGGTATTTGATTCATTTTGAGTTAATTTTTGTATAGGGTTTGAGATAGGGGTCGTCTTTCCTTCTTTTGCTATGGATATCCAATTTTCTCAGCACCATTTGTTGAATGGACTGTTCTGCCCAAGCTGGGTGAGTTTGACAGTCTAGTCAAAAAGCACTTGACCATAGATGTGAGGGTCGGTTTTTTACCATCAATTCAGTTCCATTGGTCTATGTGTCTGTCTTTAAGCCAGTACCTTGCTATTTTTACCACTGTAGCTAGGTAATACAACTTAAAACCTGGAAATGAGAATCTTCCAACTTTGCTTTTCCTTTTTAAGATGTTTCTGGCTATTCAGGACCCCTTACCCTTCCAAAAAATTTGATAATCATGATTTCAATTTATTTAAAAAATGCTGGTGGAATTTTTATCGGGATTGCATTGAATCTGTATATCAATTTGAATAGAATTGACACCTTAATGATATTTAGTCTTTCAATCCATGAGCATGGAATATTCTTTCAATTATTTAGGTCTTTTTAAAATTTCTCTTAACAATGAGTTGTAGTTTTCTGAATACAAGTGCTTTAAATCATTGGTTAAGCTTTTTCCTGAGTATTTGGGTTTTATCTGTCATATTTTGTTTTCACCAGTCTTTTGACACTTTTAGTTAATTTTATTGATATAATCTTCATTTCTAGGCTCTCTTCCAGGCCTCTCTCTCCTGTCTTTTCCTTTCAGGTTGTAGCACATCCTATAATATTTCCTGCAAAGCAGGTCTCTTGGTTACAAACTCTCTCAGTTTCTGTTTATCTGTGAATATTCTACACTCACCCTCATTTTTGAAAGACAATCCTGCCAGATATAAGGTTCTTGGCTGGAAGGTTTTTTTTTTTTGCAGTATCTTAAATATATCATCCCACTGTCTTCTTGCCTCCATGATTTCTGGTGAGAAACAGCACTTAATCTTAGTGGGCATCTCTTATATATTATGCACTGCTTTTCTCTTGCTGCTCTCAGAATTCTCTCTTTGTCTTTGGCATTTGACATTCTGATTAGTATGTGTCTTGGAGTTGGTCTATTAGGATTTTTTCAGATGGGAGTACGTCATGCTTCTTGGACATGGATATCTATGTCCTTCAATAGGGTTGATAAATTTTCTACCATTATTTCTTCAAATATTCCTTCTAGCCCTTTTCACTTCTCTTCTCTTTATGGGACAACCCTGACACATATGTTTGCACGTCTCTTGCTGTCCTTTAGTTCACTGAAACCTTGTTCAAGTTTTTCCAATCTTTTCTTCATCTGTTCTTTTGTATGTTCACTTTCAGAGGCCATTTCTTCAAGCTCACCAATCCTTTCTTCTGCCTCCTCAAATATGCCATTATATGATTCCAGTGCATTTTTAATTTCATTTATTGCACCTTTCATTCCCATAAGATCTGCTATTTTTCTATGTATACTTTCAAATTCTTCTTTGTGCTCATCCAATGTCTTCTTAATATCCTTAATTTCTTTAGCCATCTCATTGAATTTATTAAGGAGATTTGTTGGAACATCTATGGTTAGTTATCTCAACTCCTTTATGTCATCTGGAGGTTTATCTTGTTCCTCTAACTGGGCCATATCTTCCTGTTTCTTGGTGTGGACTGTAATTTTTTGTTGGTGTCTTGTCATCTGACTTACTAGAGTATTTATTCTGAGTGCAATTTTTCTCTTTAGTTTAGGGCTTCCTGCTCTTTCTCTCTTGCCGGTTGTATAGTAGGAGCCAAGGATATAGTTGGTACTATAAGCTGTGGAGGCTCAAGCCACCCTCATTGACCCAAGGACCAATGAAGTTTCTCCCAACTTTCTCCTTTTCCAAGGGTAGGGACAGAGCCACAGCTGCAACTCAAGCAGGCCTAAACTGTAGTTACCCAGAGAGACTGATGAAGCTTCATGCCCCTTTCTTCCCTGCCTGGGGCAGGGATGGAGCTGCAGGTGTGGGCAGCAATCTATGCAATGCAGGTCCAACATGACTACAGGTGCCCTGGAGAACTTCTGATTATTCAGCCTGTTCCAGCTAAATGTACCTGCAGTTACCTGGATAGGTTGGTGTAGGGCCCATCAGCTTCCTCTCTGCTAGAGGTGGGGCTGAAGCCTAGGCTAGGGCTGCAGGCCAATCTGGGTGAAAGAAACTGGTCTCTACTGTCACTGTGATTTTCAGTCAGCCTGGCTTCCCCTCATGCTGAGGGTGGAGTCAAAATGGCAGCTACCAGCCTGCTTCTGACTTGGACAGGCTCAAACTTTAGGTGTTCTTAGGGTTACAGTTTAGCCAGCCAAATTTACTAGTCAGTAGCTGAAATCGGTAGCCAACCGTCTCTTCCTCCCCTGTTTTTGGGAAATGGAGCTTCCAATTCCTGGCACAGAATAGCTCCTGGGGTGGCTTGCACTGCCAAAGTAGGATGATCACTGGCCTCCTTGGTGTGGCATGTAATTACCCAGAGAGGCTGGCACAGCTCCCCCCAGCTTCCTCCCTGCCCGAGGTGGGCCTGAGGCTTAGTCTAGAGCTGCAATCTGATCTAGATGGAAAGAAGCCGGTCCCTACCAGCACTGTGATTTTCAGTCAGCCCCGCTTCCCCTCCTGTCAGGTGAGGAGTTAAGATGGCAGCCACTGGCCTCTTTCTGACTTGGACAGGCTCAAACTTTAGCTGTTCTTAGGATTATACTGTAGCCTGCCGAATTTACTAATCATTAGCTGAAATTGGTGCCCAACCGTCTCTTCCTCTCCCGTTTTTGGGAAGTGGAGCTTCCAATTCCAGTTGCAGAACAGCTCCCAAGGCGGCTTGGGCGTCCCATGGTGGATGGGCACCGGCCTCCGGGGCGTGGATCTTCAACTTCTACTTATGGATCTTCTCTGCAGATGGGCAGTCTCCTCTTTCCACTCTTTCAAGGATGTTGCAGGATGCAGTTCTGGTCTCCTGGAGCCCCCAAACAAGTGCTCTAGATAATTCTGGGTGATCACCAACTACCCTGTAGCAGGAAGTGATTCTTGGAGCTCTTTACTCTGCCACCATCTTGCTGGTTGTCGAATCTCCAATATTTTTAATGTAACATTTATGTAATCTAAGTATCTTTTTAAAAAAAATGAAAGATACATTAAAGAAAAACAATACAAAAATACCCATTTATTGTGTTCATGAGTTTGTTGGATTTGAACAGGACACAGTAGGGCAGACTTGTCTCTGCTCTGCAATGTCTGGGGATTCAGCTGGAAGACTCAAAAGCTGGGGCTGGAATTATCTGAAGGCTCATTTCTCTCCTGTTTGGCAGTTCATGCTGGCTGTCACTGGGGGCTTCAAGTTCTCTTCACATAGGCTTTTCTCTGCCTGGGCTAGTTTGGACTTCCTCACAGAACACTGGCTAGTTCTTGGGAGGAAGGACCTAAGAGCAGTGAGAGAGAGAGAGAGAGAGAGAGAGAGAAACCAGACAGGAGCCGTATTGCTTTTTATGACCTCTCCTCAGAAGTCATGCAGACTCAATTCCAGCACCTTCTATTTTCTTAGGCAGCCACAAAATCCCATCGGTTTCAAGGGAAGGGGAACGAGAGTCCACCTCTTCATGTGGTATGGCAAGTTTCAGGAAAAGGATATGGGGTCATAAATATTGCCATGACCACTTTTGGAAAATATAATCTGCCATAACATCTAAAGTAGGAGAAAGGAGAAAACAAAAATGGCACACACTTCACACTTCGATTTTCTTGGCATGAGGTCTAAATGCCATTTCTGCACATTTCACCAGTGACTCTGAGAAATAACATTCCATGGAAATCGTGAGGTTGCATGGCATGTGGAAAAGCCACAGGCTTTGTGGTTAGATAGACTTAGCTGTATGGACAATTACTTAACCTCTCTATGCCCTTCAAAATAATCATTTATAAAACAGAAGATTGCAGGATTGGTGACATGGCTAGAAATGAGGGGGAGCAGATGTGGCTCAAGTAGTTGAGTGCCTGCTTCCCACATGAGAGGTTGCGGGTTTGGTTCCAGTGCCTCCTAAAAACAAACAACAAGCAAACAAATGAAAAACCCAACTCAGGGGAGCCAATGTGGCTCAGTGGTCGAGCGCCAGTTTCCCATATGCAATGTCCCAGGTTCAATCTCTGGCCCCTGGTACCTCAAAAAATAATAATAATAATAATAAGTTATTTAAACAGCCTGGCATATATGAAGCACTCAGTAGAGAGAAACTGTTATTATTTCTCTTCAATCACAGGTGCCTATTACCACAAAGACTGTAGAATTGGTGTTGATTAGGGAAGAAGAAAAATGCATAATAACACAGAAAAGGTGGAAGGTAGAAAAGATGTGGGAAAAATCCCGCAAAGAAAGAAAAAAATAGTCACTGAAAAAAAGTCATGATTATATTGATAATTATGACTTACTACCCTGCCCTACTTTATCTAGTTTCAGGAGTCCAATGACTTTTTTTTACCCATTAACCTATTTAAGCAAAGATAATATAATAGCTAAAAAGAAGGGCTTAAGACTCATGAGGATCTGTCAGCAAAGGGGGCTGGCGTTGGCTCTTATGGGCTACCACAAATATGGGCGAAGCATACGAGCTGCCTGATGTTCACTATTATGGGCTACCATAAATGTGGGAAAAGCGTGTGAGCTGGTTGGTGTCCAATCCATAGCTGGAAATCAGCCAAGGAGAGAGTATATACACCACAGAAATCAGAAAAATGTCCCAAATCTGGGTGTTCCCATACCACACCAGAAAGCCTGTCATTAAATACTTACCAGCTAGTTTTGTGACCTTGGGCAGGTCACAAAGCCTTGGGCTTTTTGGGGCTTTGTTTCCCTCATATGCAAAATACAGATAATAATCCCTATATTATAGTATTATTGTGAAGTGTAAAAGCTATAAGGTATGTAAAGCATTTACCATAGGACATGATATATAGTATGTTTTAAAAAACTAGTTATTATTGTTATTGTTATTACCTCAATGGTACCACAGACTAGTCTGGTAGGTAACCAGAAAGAAACTTAAACCTTTCTAAATAGTTGGCCCTGCTGATCAAATAAAAACATAAGCTGGGAAACCTATTTTTCTCTGAGGGTGGAGAAAACTCCATGAGATTTTTCCATGGACTTTAAGGAAATCAGTTCCTTTCCATTTCTGGAACTCATTTTAGGGCATGCCAGGAAGCCAGCAGAGTTTGATCCTAAGCTCAGCTCCAGTGGGATGTAGTTTCTGACAAGCTTCAAAGAGAAGGTGGAGGGGGTCCCTGAGTCAGGCTGGACACACTGCTGGGGAAAATGCTGCTTCCAAAATGGGAAGCTTCCTGTAGGGCTAAAGTTTTCTCCATCCAGCCCCAGCCAAAGGTGAGTTGTCAAAGGCATGGCCAAAAGCTATTCAGCTGGGTTTCCACTATACATTCCCAACTGTCTCTCACCCTGAGCAGAGAGAAAAAGTTGGACCTCCCTAAGCACAGAGAGATGGAAACGTTCTAATTTCCACTTGGGAAAGGGAAATGGGTTATTTTCTTTGTGAATGAGGAGGCTCCCGAGCCGTACACGAGCTTTTAGAGATTATCTCCTCAGCCATTTGTGTTTTTCATCAAGTCATTTCCCACATCCAGACTTCATAGCGGTTTTGAAGCAGGCTAGATAGGAAATCAATAGATGGATTTGGAATCTGGCAAGAAGCCCACTTGGACATCAATATCTCCAAGATGGCTGCTGGAAGACCCTCGCTAATGAGATTTCCTCCGGAAGTCAGGAGAAGCCCCGGATATTCTCCAGGGACATTATCACTGGGCCCTCCTGGGGCATTGATGGGGGGGGGGTAATCAATCAAAACAGCAAACAGCTGGGATTCCTCCCATGCTATTAGCAAAGGGGCGGAATAATTAACGGTCTAAAAAGCAAGTGCAAAGGCCGAACCTCTCTCTCTCTCTCTCTCTCTCTCTCTCTCTCTCTCTCTCTCTCTCTCTCTGCCTCTCTCCTTCTGCACCCTGCTTTCGCCATGCTCCCCCAGCATGGATCAACATGCAAGTAAAACCCTGGCATTTATAATCTATAATGGACAATCATAGCTGTAAATCAGCCTACTTTGTCACTCTTCAGCCAGTTCCTCTCTACCTGAGACCCATGATCTGTTATTTTCTCCCATTTCTCTTCCCTCCCTACCTTAATAAGTTACTGGCCTCACACTAACCTGATGTGCTCCTGAAATTCATTTCTTGTAGCTTAGTCAAGCACCTAGACAAAATCCGGTTACAGTTCCATCTTTCCCAGCACACAAAACCCAAAGAGTGACACCTTCTTATGCTTGTGTCATAAAAAAGGGGCCTACTTTACCCATCTAGCCTAAATTTCTTACTTTTCCTTCCCAACATGGATGTCTTCTTTACCACCCCACATAACATGCCAAGTTATTTGTGTTTCACTCCCCAGGAATATTCAGTGGCCATTGTCGAAGCAGTTATTTACGCCCTGCCCCCTAACTCTTCTTTCCAGGGACAGCTCAGGCTCCATAGCTGCAGTAAGGCTTTCTCTGACCATAGGGCACTCACTATTTAATATTAGCAATTTTTAGTGTTTGAGAGCACACTCCATGCTGAAATAACTTGTTATATTACATAAATTTAAAGGAACATGCATTTGAGTAGTTCACCGTTCAAACAAAAAAGTTATGTGGCCCTATATACACTTTATAAGAAATAGGTTACCTCTAGGTACTAGGAAAAAGCTATTATTCAGAAAAAAATGTTCCTAAAGAAAAGTCGATTGCTAGTACTGATGATAGAAATTAAGAAAAAGTAAAGTGGCCTAAAAAAGTAATGATTTATAGTCAAAAAGCAAAATTTGGGATAAATATAAGGATGGAATGTTGAATGTGGTAACATCCCATATTTGTGACAGAAACAAGAAAAAGCAATTTGTGAAAAGATTTTATCATGTTCTCTGGGCAGAATTTATTTTTATAGGTTTATAAATGACTAGTCTTGTTTTATAGAGCCATTAAGGGTCTGACCAGGTCACTTAAATTTTTTCAGTTATATGTTATTGAGTTTTATGAGGAAAATTATAAGCTATAGTAGAATTTGAGCATTTAGTGGTTAGTGGAAGCCTTGGAATGTATCTCTCAAACACATCTTGTGTACTAGTTTTGTGTACTTTAATCAACCTCAAAGACCTCATTGTTTATCCATCCCCAAACTCAACCTTTGGGTATGTAGCCTTGACCTCTAATTGTTTCCTGATTTTGTAATAAGTGTCTTGGAAATGACAGACGTTCTGCCAGGGCAGTAATGTGCTGGGCCCACACTAGGAATCTAGAGCATGCATACTGATTAGTAGGAACCTTCAGAAAAGTTCCGGGAGAACTCTAAGAACGTTCTTGAATTTGCACTTGGCTCTGTGGCAACGCAGTGGATATGAGTTCCAAATCCACCATTTATTGTTTTGGCATCTGGTAATAGTCTTAAATTTTTCTGAACCTTGGTAGCCTGCATATTTCATCATGTTCTGTACAGATGATAAGCTTTGGAAATAGGACTTCACACTCGACAAAGGCATTTCCTTCGAGGCTCCTCTGACCCAGCTCCAGAACTGCTTGCCTGCCTCCCAAACAGTTTCCCTCCCTTCTACCCAAGCTCCACTCCAGGGGAATCTTCTGGCTATTCCCCATGGCTTTTCTCTCTGTGGCCTTCTCTATGAAGCCTCCAAAATAGGATTAGCCCCCACCCTGTTTTAGCTGGGTCACACCTTAACTGAAGTAACTTCATCAAAAGACCCTATTTACAATGTGTTCACAGCCACAGGAGTGGATTGAGATTCAGAACATGTTTCTCTGGGGTACACAGCTCCAAACCACCGTCGCCTGGCTTTCAGGGGAGTTTCACATGGAGTCCACTGAACAGCAGCCATGGTAATAAAAACAAGGGACACAGCAGCTGGCATTTACTGCTCTGCACCAGGCCTTGTGGTCAGCTCTTTTGTGTGTGTGTCTTTAATTCTTTCATTTCTTGTATTCTTTTTGAAAGTACGCTCATACTTTTTTTTTTAATTTTTATTTTTAAAGAAGCTATAGATTATATAAATGTTACATCAAAAATATAGGGGATTCCCATATACCCCACCCCCTCCATGTTCAGTATTTTAAATGCACTCACTTATTTATTTCTACCAAAAAGAAGCCATGAAATAGGTAAAATTATTAATCTAATTTCATAACAAAGAGATTCAAGTGCAAAGAAGGTAAACCATCTTCCTAAAGTAACACAGCTAGTATGTAGCAGGGCCCAGATTCACAGATTGGCCAGTTGTCTGCAGAACTCACGTTCTTGACTAATATATAATCTCTGGTCCATAAAGAGATCACAGGAAGTCCTTGCAACCCTAGTATTGAATGCAAAAATGCACCTGTCTCTGTCTTCCTGTAACAATAGTTATATTAGTTTCCTAGCTGCTAAAACAGATTTCATACAATGAGTAGGCTTAACCAATGGGTTTCACAAGCTAGAAGGCTTGCTATCTCCCCGCTCTGTATCTTCTGGCTGGCCAACAATCTCTGGACCTCCTTGTTTTTCTGTCACATGGCATGTACAGGGCGGCCTCTTCTTTCTCTTCTGGGTTCCGTTGATTTCCAGTTTCTTGCTCTTCCCATGGCTTCAGCTTCTGTGTCCAATTTTCTTTGCTCATAAGGACTTCAACCATATTGAAGTCCATCCTCATATTATCCATCTTCATTCAGTTTGGACACATCTTAACTAATAACACCTTCAAAGGCCCTATTTATAAATGGGTTCACACTCCCAGGCCTATGGATTGGGACCTGAACATGCCTTTTCTGGGGGGCATGATTCAATCCCCAATAAGGTTCATAACTATCAAGGCATTTTCAGAAGGGCCCAGTTCCCCCTAACACATAAGAACCATAACAGGAGGTCAGGAAAGTCATTTTCCCTCTTCCTACTCTTTACGAGAGTTGAGCAGAGAAGATGATCCTCCTCTTGGCACCCCCATATCTGTAGCTCTAGAGTAGTTGTAAGGTATTCCAAAACCTCAAATGCCTATTTCAAAGGATATTTGAGAGTGTATTTAATATTTTTCCAAGAGTTCCTGTTTTTATGACTTCTTAATAGTGAAGAAAAATTCCCATTGCATTTATCAAATTATATTCACTTAAAAATACATATACATCCTTGAAAATGTACCTATTTCATTAAATTCATGCTTTTAGAGAGTGCTTCTCTTAAAGAACTATCTTTCATAAAACATATTTTTTAAAGTCATTCATTCAGCAAAAACTTGAGGGACTATTATACTCTAGGCATTTCCCAAGCTGCTGAAGGTGAAACCACTCCATAGGGACATAGTCATTATAGAAATAATCAACTGGTGGTGGGTGAAATAAAGAAAATTAAAGCAGATAAGAGTGGGTGGGGGACTATTTTACGTACAGGTGTCATTTGCTCAAGAGTCTATATAAAATGATGGACTCAATTTACCAAAGCCTGAGGGAAAAGAGTAGCTGGCAGAGGAATCCAGAAATGCAAAAGTCCTGACATGGCTGTCATGGGACCCAGGGCATGTGTGAAACCCCAGGAAGGCTGGGGTAATGGGCTGCAGTAAAGGGCTTTGTAGCCGGATTTTGTCTAGGTCCTTGGCTAAACTGCAAGAAATGAATTTAAAGAGCAGGCCACATCGATTACGCCAGTAATTTTCTAAGGTAGGGAAGGAGGAGAAATGGGAGAAAATAACAGATCATGGGTCCCAGAGAGAAGAACGGATTGAAGAGTAATAAAAAGGACCAATTTACAGAGTACAATTTAAACTCTACAAACTCTACAATTGCCCATTACAGATTATAAATGCCAGGGTTTTACTTGCATGTTGATCCATGTGGGGCGGACAAGGTGAGAGCAGGGAGCAGAAGGCAAGAACAGGGGTCAGAAGGCAAGAGAGAGGGAGAGGAGTTTGCGCTAGCTTTTTGAACCATTAATTATTCCGCCCCTTTGCTAATGGCATGGGAGGAGTCCCAGCTGTTTGCTGTTTTGATTGATTACCCCGCCCATCAATCCCCTAGAAGGGTCCAATGAAAAATCCCCTGGAGAATATCCGGGGCTTCTCCTCGCTTCCGGAGGAAATCTCATTCGGAATGAGAGAATCTCCCGAGGGTCTTCCAGCAGCCATCCTGGGGGTATTGATGAATATGTGGATGTTTTACCAGGTCCCAGATTCGTTTATTGATTATCTGTCTAGCCTGCTTCAGCTTGCAGGGAGACTGTGGGTAATCGGGGCTTACATCTTGTAAAGCTTTGGTAAGGACTCTGCATTTTATCCTTGACTTTGAAATCTTTAGAAAATTCTGAGAAGGGAAGCAACAATATCTGACATATTTTTTTCAAGCATCATACTGTCTGATATGATGAGGGATGAACTGCTGGAGGGCAAAGACTAAAGCTGAGAGAACAGTTTGGAGGCTGCCTAGTGTCTTGAACCAGTACGGTAGCAGCAGAAGTGATAAGCGGTGACTGTTTTTGAATATATTTTAAAGGTACAGTCATAGATTAAATAATCACTTATTTCTGCTTTTATTTGAAGGGGTGGTTCCGAGTAGATTAGGGTTTCCTAGGAACCTCTTCACCTTCAGGATATCCCTGGACTAAAATTTCAGCTGTAGCATGTGCTGTAATTATGTCTGATTATTGGCTGTTTCTTGTAGAGTTTGAGAGGTCTTCTATAGGGCTTCAGATATTACTTCCCTCCAATTGTCTAAAATTACTCTACATTTAATATGGGAATGTAATAATAATAATGAGGAGGAGGAGGAGGATTGGATGCTCTAATGTGATTTTACTAATATACTGGTAGGCTTGTAATAATTTCTCATTTCTTAGTATTACAGAAGCCTCAGATAGTAAACACAAAGTCATTCAAATCCACTTTAAACACAGGCTCGGTGCTGTAAAAAGCCTTGTCGAGGAAATAGAGTTGTTCAAAGCTGCCATGTGAAATATTTTCTGTTGGCAGAACTTAAGTCCACATCCCACCAACCCCCAACCTGGAAAAACAATTTTCATTTGAAAATGCTTTGGATTACATGGTTAGCGAGAGCAATTTTTCTTATAGTTTGTGTGGTTTCACCGAGGGGAGTACTTCCATATGTGCTGTGAGCTTTGATTGGTGTTTGCCTTTTCCAGCCAAAATATATGCAACTCTTGCTCAAACCCTATGAGTTTTAGGAGTTAGGAAGTGGTCTGTGATAAAGCAGTATGTTTAGGAAGTTATTATGTTTGAGATCTCTGGGTCACATCAATGCCTCACCAAAACGTCTGGTATCCCTGGGAAAAAAATTGTTGGGCTGCTCCCACTGGGAACTCTGGCTATTGCATTTTAGAAAATGCACCATGTGGCTAGAGCTCCCCCCCATCCCCCGCCGATGTCCCAGTGATATTACAGGGCACTTGGTCATGCCACATCCGTGTGTGAAATGTCACTGTCTGCTGAAACACTCCAGAAGTGCTCAGACGAGGGCAACAATGAATCAGTGAGACAAGGACAGAGCCAGGCTTTGAGAAGCACTCAGAACTGAGACTCCAACGAAATGAAGTACAAATGTTGGACAACGTCCTTCTGCCAAAATGCAGCGCACTTTGGTTACTGAGTGTCAGAAAAGATGGAACCCTTGCCTCAGGCCTGCTACCTGGGCAGGAGAAAGAGAACCCCTTCAGCCCTTCCCCAGGCCTCCAGGTTCTCCAGATGACCCACCACCCACACACTTCCGCGCAAGACAACCCTGGAACCTTCCTCCTCCTACAGAGCAGAAGGCTCCCCCGAGAGCCAACCCCCTCACACCAAGGCAGTAACGACGCCTGGGCATGGTGCGTGTGTTACAATTTTTGTTTTACGTTCTTAGACTTTTCTGTGTTTTGAGTTTCCCTAACTCAGCATATTAGTCTTGATTTCAAAAATAATTTTTTAATTAAAAATAATGCTCAAAATAAAGTGGGTTAGAGGAGAGAAGCAAGCAAAGTAAACACAGGGGTCGGGAGTGCCCCACGGGAGCTCTGCAGCGTCCATGACCTCGTGCAGCCCTGCTCCCCGGGCACCGGCTGGCTCTGGGCTGCCGCATCCCTCTGGCCCTGGAAGCCCTGCACCGCATTTCGGTCCCTCTGGTTCATTCTAACTCTAAATGCGGTTGCTTACCTG
>PVKH010019036.1:0-14976 GCA_004027955.1 Chaetophractus vellerosus
CCCTGTTCCATCTATTCTACTCCTCCTTCCCCCTCCCCTTGGGGCCCCATGGCGACCACCAGCCTTCACTCCTTGGATGACAAGACTCATAGTTACTTGCAACAGCACTTAGGTCTTGACACACTGATTTGTCCTCTGCTTTTAGGAGCCACCCATGCTCTTGAGAGACTCCCATCTCTCTGTTTGAGAACATATTGATCCTCCCCAGGACGGGAGTCCATCCTTCCCACTCATTATGTGGGTCTACACCCACTGATATAACACATTATGACAAAATGATCATTCGCACACTCCACAGAAGCCTTCCCCAAGTGTGCCCTGTCCCGAATGCCATCCATCCAACACCCTAAACCAGTAACACTTCCTTGTCATATTGCCTTAAGAGCTTTCCCAACTTTATACTTTCAACCACATACCCTCAAATCCCGAGTGTTCACCTGGTCCCTCCCCCCAGTTCAACCCACTCTCCCCACTCTACTCCCCTGTCAAACCTGCAACACCCAACCCAATAGTATCACTACACTCCTATCATATCCCTTCACTGTCCAACTACACACTTCCACCTATCATAGTTTTCATCCATATGAGCATTGGCTCACAACCTTCTTCTCCCTTTCTATTTCCTGTAAACCTATTTTCCAGACTCTAGCTCTCTGAGTCTGCATGATTTGCTTAATTCATATCGGTAAGGTCATATAATATTTGTCCTTCAATGCCTGGCTTGCTTCATTCAACATAATGTCCTCAAGATTCATCCATGTTATCCTGTGTTTTAGCACTGAATTCCTTCTTGCAGCTGAGTAGTATTCCATTATATCTACATACTGCATTTTGTTTATCCAAATGGTGCTTAGTGAACTGGATATCCATATCCAAAAGGATGAGGGAGGAACACCATCTCACACTTTATACAAAAATCAACTCAAGATGGGTCAAAGATCTAAATATAACAGCCAAGACCATAAAGACTTTGGAGGATAATGTAGGGAAGCATATTCAGGACCATGTAATAGGAAATGGTTTCATGAAATTCACACCCAAAGCATGAGCAGTGAAAGAAATAATAGATAAATGTGATCTCCTCAAAATTAAAAACTTTTGCACCTCAAAGGAGGTTGTCAGGAAAGTAAAAGGGCAGCCTACCCAATGGGAGAAAATATTTGGTAACCATATATCTGATAGGAGCCTACTATCCAGCATATAAAAAAAATCCTACATCTCAAAAATAAAAAGAAAACAAACCCATTTAAAAAATGGGCAAGTGACTTGAAAAGACACTTCTCCAAGGAAGAACTACAAATGGCTAAAAAGCACATGAAAAGGTGCTCAACATCACTAGCTATTAGGGAAATGAAATAAAAACTGCAATGAGATGCCATCTTACACCCATTAGAAAGGTGGCTATTAAAAAAAAATAGAGGAATACAAATGTTGGAGAGGATGTGGAGGAATGGGAAGCCTCATCCACTGCTTATGGGAATGTAGAGTGATGCAGCCATCGTGGAGGACAGTTTGGCAGTTCCTCAAAAAATTAACTACAGAGCTGCCATATGATCCAGCAATTCTACTGCTGGATATATACCCAGAAGAATTAAAAACAAGGGCACAAACAGACATATGCACACCAGTGTTCACAGAGGCATTATTCACTGTTGCCAAAAGTTGGAATCAACCCAAATGCCCATCAACAGCTGAATGGATAAACCCCTAGCCACTTAAACTTAAGTGTTCTTATATTGCTTTAACTGAAAGCTGATTCTGCCTCCGGGGCAAGTTTTGGGAAGGCAAGCCCAAGACAAGTTTCCTGGTTCAGGCTTTCAGGCTTCCATCTGATAGACTGTCACTGACATATAGGTACTGCAGTATGCACATAGGGGCTTCTCTGTTTCTATAGGAACTGGGCTGGGGGACACAATGGGAATTCAGGCTAGCTCTACACTGCACTGGGAAAAGTTTTGGGGAGGGGTCAGCAAGGGTGTTACAAGCTTCTACGATAATTTTTATTTAAAAATTATTGAAGCATATTATTCACACATGAACATACATAAACAATAAGTGTATAGTAAAAGTTGTAAACAAACATGCATAATATCATACAGGGCTCCCATACATCACCCCACCACCAATACCTTGCATTGCTGTGAAATTTTTTTTTCAAATTATGAAAGAGCATCATCAAAAAATTAATACTAACTATAATGCATATCTTACATTTGGCATATTTTCCTCCAACCCTCCCTATTACACCCTGTATCAGTATTATATATTTGTTATAGTTCATGAGAGAATGTTCTCAAATTTGTTCTGTTAACCACATGCCATCTTCCACCATAGGATTCGTTGTGTTATACAATCCCATGCTGTACAATCCATTCAAAGTATACACTAATTGGATCTCATTTTCATCACAGCTGCGACCATTTTTTAAAGCTGTATTTTCTTGTTTCGGCACTCTCCCAGTTAAATACAACCCTTTAACTATTTTCTAGAGTTTTGAGGAAAATTGTTCTTCCCGTTTTTGCTGGTTGGTCAAAGGTTCCGTGGGAGAACAGCACTCTAGAGCTGGGGTTCTTAACCAGGGGTCCATGAGCTTGAACTGAAATTCAAAACAAACATTATTCTTGTGGGGACATGTTGGTGCGTATGTGATATACTTATTAAATATTACACAATATACTGTGGACTTAGTTAAGGGGTCTGTGGTTTTCACTTGACTGGCAAAGGGGTGCATGGAACAAGGAAGGTTAAGAACTCCTGCTCTTGAACATCTTATATTACCATTTTGGTCATCCAGAAGCCTACTGTTGTTAATTTTTAATCTGATTGAAGTACAGATCAAGAGTGTCAGTGCATCCTTGAGTTTTCACAGGGCCATAGGCACCTCTGCCAGTGGATCCTATGGGGACAAAGCTCTTGACCTTCCTTTGGGGCTCATGCCTCCCCTCTGATACTATAACTTTCATTTTAACTTATTAGATGAGAAACATGATTAAAATAAATGATTAAAATACACATGACTGTACATAATTCAAAGGTTCTCTAGGAATCAGTGATGTCTTTAATGTGTTAATTTGATGGCCTGATTAAAAGGCAAAAACCAGTCATGATGACAGAGCACAAATAGATAAGTGATCCTACCTTCAGTACCAATAACAATCTGTACCGTTAATTTGACAGAGTAGGTTTCTGGGAAGAATATTTTTAATAACTGTGGTGCTGAATATGCCAGTTTACCTTATTCATTCTGGTCTTCTCCACACAATGAAGTCTGCATCACTGAAATAAAATGCTTGATGGTTTCAATCTCAGTTTGTCCTTTTCTTAAATCAGGCCATTCGGTAATATCAACTGAAAAAGAAGACGAAATGTCAGTGCACAGCAAAATCTTTCAGGGCCTAAAATTATTCATCATTCCTCTGGCCACCTTTGTTATGAATACTGTTGTAAAGCAGTGAATAGTTGCCCGTCCTCTGAAAGTTAATCCTCCAAAAAATACTTTTGTCATTTCAACTACAAAAGCAATTGTATATAGTTAAAAGATCATCCACTTCAGAGTCCTAAGTCAGGCTCCACCATTTTCACCCAGTGCTTAAAATCTTTGAGCCTCAATTTTTTCACTAAAATATTAATGTGTGAGAATCTCACAGAGTTGGTGGGAGGATTCAATGCAATGTTATATATAATTTAATTTTCATGTTATAAATATTAATTGATATTTTAATGTAAGCATGAGGTTTAATATAAAAACTCTATAGTACATTGGTTGGAGCATGGACTCTCGCTTTGGTTTGAGTCCTGCTTTTTTTGTGGACTTTGTGTCTCTGTGCCTCAGTTTCCTCATCTGTAAAATGGAGGTAATTGTAGTACATATAAGGTTGTTATAAGGGCAAACTGAATTTATTTATATGCACTGGGATGAGAGGGCCTTGGGGGAGCAGTCAGGGAGATCGAAAACCAGGAAACTGGATGGAACTCGCATGGTACTGAATGGAACTGCAAGGAACCACATGGAACTTGTTGCCGGAACCTGCTCTTCAGAATAAGGCCAACAGTGTCCTCAGTCCACAAAATTGAATCATAGAGCATAAGTGAGACTAGAGCCCCCAGGCTAGTCAGGGACCAACATAATGCAGAGCAGACTTTAGGATCCAGAGGAAAAGAGCAGGAGCTTGAGACCAGTAAGGATGCACCAGATATGAGAAGACAAAACTAAGGAATAACCAATATCAGAAGTTACTATTGCCACCCTTAAAGAGCTCACAACCTAGATGGTAACATAAATATGTAAACAAAGAAATACCATACAATTAATTTGAGCACTTCATAGATAAGTTATTGTTTGTGTTGAGTCCTGAAAGATGTGTAAGGATTTTCCAAAGTAGACAAGGAAGAGAAGGCAATTTAGGAACAATACCACATGCAAATATCATGAATAAATTCTCAAAGGCATGAAAGTGCATGATATGTTCCAAAAAAGAACATATAATTGAAATTATGGGTACCAGAGAGATATGGGTAATGAAGAAATATAGGAAGGAGGCAAGAAAGAGGAGCTCCAGGATAAAAGACAGACAGAGCTTTTAGACTAGATATGGAAATGCCTTCCTATTATAACAAGATAAGTGTAGGAAATTTATTGTATAGGCAATTAGGAACTAGCAAGAGTTTGAACACAGGGGAGTATAAAATGATCAGATTTATATCTTGAATTACATCACTGATAGTTATATGTCTACCAGAGAGGAAAGACTGAAGCATGGAAATAATAGACCAGAGATCCAGAACTATGTCTACAGCAGTTATTATCACCAAAATAAGAATGGCAACTAAAAAAATATACAAATCAACTGACAGGGAAAAATTTTAAGAAGAATACCTGAAATAAGAAATTTTTGAAAGGCAAATCAACACTAGTATATGATTGCAATGGAGCACATATGGGTATACTATACTAGGCCATTTATCTCTCTAAACATTAGTAAATATCACAAACAATTAATTTCATGGTTATCTATACTGTTAAACCTGATTAATGTGTTCATACATACATACATGCATGCATACATAAAAATGGAATTGGCCACAGAAATACGTACAAAAAATCTTTATAAATAAATATTGACATTTGCTAGAGGTCCAACACCACACGGACCCCACTTTAGCTTTCTATTTAACCCTTTCTTTTTTTTCCAGTTATAAGAAGGGAAAATACAGCAAATGAACCATAATTTTTGACAAACCTTATCTAAAATAAGGTCTGCCAAGTTCAAATCTGAAAATGCAGCAGCTGTTTACATAAAACATGTGCCAAAAAATTCCTGCATGACTGACAATATGCTTTTGCTTCTGGTCTCCAAATCCCTGACCAGGGTATTCATTTCAGCAGCTGTCAGCTAAATCTAGAGAGACAGAGGAGGGCTGTTCTCAATATAGGACAGAGAGTCCCTAAAAGTTAAGGAATAAGTCTGAATACTCATTAAAGAGATTGCTTCTAAAATGGGAGTCTGTAGAACCAAAGAAAGATCTACGTGGAAATAGAAAAGTAATGATTCTTGTGGTATGGTTTGATGAGACACATCACACATCCTGAATATTTGGAGAAGAATCTTACTTTGATTTCAGAGAAGAGCTCCTGGAGCCTAGCCATGGTGCTTGGGACTGGAAGATGCTGCTTTCTAAGTAGCATGGCATGTGGCTATCTTGTGCTGTTCCCTCCAGACACCCATTTATCTGCGATGGCAATGGTAGAAGAGGCAGTAGCAAACACTGAGAAAGTGCCTAAGGCAGCACCATCTCCACAGAAGCCTGCCAGCTGTGATGGGACAAGGGCCAAGGACATTTACAGAAGCAATCTACCGGGGCAATGGCTACTGCCCGCAGGGAGGCAACGAGCAGATGGGAAACATCGCCTAAGGCTCTGGATGTAAAGTAATCCCACAGTGATAACTGCAATGAACAGCCGAAGGACACAGCAATAATTTAGAAAACAAAACTTTGGGGAATTAGAGGGCAAAGAAATATCTTCTTTTTCCTTACTCATGCAACGTCAAAACGAATAGAAAAAGAGAAGAAAGTTAGAAATATAGAGATACAATAATCACACTTACTATTGATAAATCTGGTTGAAATACATGGTTCAGGATCTTTGGTTAAAGGGGCTGGCATAGACTTCATTCTAAATTCCATTGGCATAGCTGGACAATAGCAAGCTTTCTCCACAAAGGCAGGCTTGGAGGAGAGACCAAAGTATTTTACGTAATGTGGGCACACTGGCTCAAAAATTAGAAGGAGCTGAGTCGGACACATTAAGAAAGTGAATGTTCCTAATAAAATTACTCAGTCTTTCACCCAGGACAGGAGTGAACAGAGAAAGGATGGAGCCTCTTCTCCGTACCACCATACATTTCTCTCCAGGAGAGTGAAGAAATAATTACCTCCTCTTTATTGAAATATGATAAAGAGAGAAATATTATTCCATTAACAATGTTAATAATAGTAACTATTGTTTATTGAATGTTTGTTGTCTGCCAGTGTTGTGCTTTACATATGTGATCTCAATACAACCTTACAGGTAGGTACTGTTTTTATTTTTTTTTATTTTTATTTTTTTTTTTAAAGATTTATTTATTTTATTACATATCTCCCCTTCCCCCCTGTTGCGGAGACGCGCCAAGACTTGGTCACTGCGCAGGCACGGCTTTCCCCACTTGTGGGTGGCTTCTGCTTCTATTCACGGCCGGCTCTTGCTTCAGTTCGCGGTTGGCTGGCTGCGCTCCATTCGCAGGCGACCTGCCCTGCCCGTGGCGGCTTTTGCCTGTCCATGGCAGCTTTTTGCCCTGCCCACGGCGGCTCCGGCCCGCCCATGGCGGCTTGCCATTCTCAAGGCGGTCTGCCCGCTAGGAGAGGTCCCCGGGAACCGAACCCGGGGCCTCCCATGTGGTATCCCAGCGCGCTCTTTATCCACTGAGCTATCTAGCCGGGCCCTAGGTACTGTTTTTAAACCTCACTAGTAGTTATGAATACACAGAGAATTTGGGACTGCCAGTATATCCAGGACTTAAGGATCCCAGATCCTAAGGAAAAGGGAGGCCCAGAAAAGCGTGCCGATGTTGCAGGTGTTCACTTTGACATATATAATTAAACTGTGTGGGTCAAGGGATTAAAAGCTAAATGGAAAACCATTGAAAAGCCGGGGAGTGTCCTGCGGTCTTATACTGCTGGAGAGACAGAAATTGTTGTTTAAAAGCATCCAACAAGGAGGACCCTAGAAAATTTTCAAGCTCTCCATTTCTCATTTGAGATTTCTGGAAGACTCTACCTAAGTTATAAGGAGAACCAGAGTCTACAAAGTTGCAATCCAGATTTGAGTCATCTCAGTTCTGTTAAGGGACAATTCTCCATGTTTGTATTGCATTTCTGCACATCTTGCAAGCATTGATGGTGTTTGTTCCAGGCTACTTTTCAAAAATGTTTGTATAATGAAGAGCCATGGAAAAGAGAGAGTGTCTTCTTCCAGAGCAAAGAGAGGACTTTTTAAAAGATTGGATCTATTCAGATTATTTATTTCTTCTTGAGTGATCCTTGACAATTTGTTTCATTCAGGAAATTTGTGTATCTCATATAAGTTGTTGAATTCATGGGCATCAGGTTGTTTATAGTATTCTCTGCTTATCATTTTAATGTCTATAGAGTCTGTGTTGATATCCCCTCTTTCTTTCTGATATTTGCAATTTGTATCTTCTCACTTTTTTCTTTGTCAGTCAGACTAAGTTTTCATCAATTTTATCGATACATTTTTTAAAAATGACCTCTGGTTACACTGATTTTCTCTACTGCTTTTCTGTTTTCAATTTCATTGATTTCTACTCTAACTGTTATTTCCTCTAATATGTTTTCCTTGTGTTTAAGTGTCCCTTTTTTCCAGTTTCTTAAGGTGGAAGCTTAAATCAATGGTTTAAATCTTTGATTCTTTTTAAATAAAAGCATTAAAAGCTATACATTTACCCATAACTATTGTTTTAGCTGCATTCCACATATTTTGATATGTTTTATTTCCTTTTCATTCAGTTTGAAATGCTTTGTAATTTCCCATGTGACTTCCTCTTTGAACCATGTATTGTTTAGAGGTAATCTGCTTATTTACAATATTTGGGAACTTTCTAGATATATTCATGTTTTTTATTTCTAGTTTAAATCCCTTTCAGTCTGAGAACATACCTTTAATCATATCTATTCTTTTATATTGGTCTTTCTAGAATAATGTCTATCTTGGTGAAGGAGTCATAAGTACATGAGGAAAAAAATGTATTCTGCTGTGGTATAGAGTGCAATATCTTGTCTAGTAGTTCCATTTAGTTGATAGTGTTGTTAAGGCCTTCCATTTCCTTACTGATATTTTACTTGTTTTATCTATTACTGAGAGTTGGAGACTTCAACTCTACTTGCAATTCATTTATTTCTCCTTTAAGTTCTATCAGTTTTATTTTATATTTTTTTGAAGTTCTTTCAATAGGTGCATAATATTTAAAATTACTACGTCTTGCTAAATTTTACCCTTTTTGATTATGAATACTAATTAAATTTGTTTGTTAAAAAAATAATAGATCTTATGGGAATGAAAGGCACTCAATAAATGAAATTAAAAATACACTGGAAGCATACAACAGCAAATTTGAAGAAGCAGGAGAAAGGATCAGTAGGCTAGAAGACAGGGATCCCAAAATCGAACACACAGTAGAGCAGAAAGTGCTTAGAGTGGAAAAAATTGAAAAGGATCTCAGGGAACTGAATGACAACATGAAGCACTCAAAAATATGCACCTGATGTGTGCAGAAGGAGAAGAGAAGAGAAAAGGGACATAAGGTCTATTTGAGGAAATAATGGTAGAAAACTTCCCAATCCTATTGAAGAACAGATATCCATGTCCAAGAAGCACAACATACTCCCATCCAAAAAAATCTGGAAATAACTACTCTGAGACTCATACTAATCAGAATGTCAGATGCCAAAGATAAAACTCCTGAGCACAGCAAGAGAAAAATGATTCATCACATACAAGGGATGCACAATAAGATTAAGTGCTGATTTCTCATTAGAAACTATGGAGGCAAAAAGGCAGTGGTATATATATATAATATATATACTGAAAGAAAAAAACTGCCAGCCAATAATCTTATAGCTGGCAATATTGCCCTTGAAAAAAATGAGGGTGAATTTATAATATTCACAATTAACAGAAACTGAGAGGTTTGTCGGCAAGAGACCAGGTTTGCAGAAAATACCAAAGGGAGAACTACAGCTTAAAAAGAAAGGCCAAGAGAGAGAGGCTTGGAAGAGAGTCTAGAAATGAAGATTATATCACTAAAAGTAACTAAAAGTGTGAAAAGAGTGGTGAAAATAAGTTATGACAGATAAAACCCGAAGGTCAAAATGGGTGAAGAACTGCCTTTACAGTAATAGTATTGAATGTTAATGGATTAAACCCCCCAATCAAAAGACACAGACTGACAGAATTGATAAAAACTATGAGCCATCCATATGCTGTGTACAAGAGATCTTAGACCCAAGGATTAATAGAGATTGATGGGGAAAGGCTAGAAAAAGATATTACAATCATGCAGTAACAGCAACAAAAAAAGCTTGAGTAGCTATACTTATATCAGATGAAATAATCTTTAAAAGCAAAGCTGTTATTAGAGACAAGGAAAGATATTATATATTAAGATAAGAAATAATTCACTAAGAAGAAATAATATTTATAAATGTATATGCACCTAATTTGAATGCCCCAAATTACATGAGGTGAACACTGGCAAAACTGAAGGGAGAAATAGATATCTCTACATTAATAGCTGAAGACTCCAATACACAACTCTTATCATTGGATAGAATATCAGGGCAGAGGATCAATCAAGGAAATAGAAATCTTAAATAATATGAAGAATGAACTAAACTTAATAGACATATATAGAACATGGCACCCTCAAATTGTAGGATATACATTCTTTTCAAGTGCTCATGGATCCTTTTCCAGGATAGACCGTATTTTAGGCCACAAAACATATCTCAATAAACTTAAAAAGATCAAAATTATGCAAACATTTTCTTTGATCCAAATAGAATAAAGCTGGAAATCAACAACAGGCAGAAAAAGGGAAAGCTTACAAATATATGGAGATTAAGAAACACACTCTTAATTAGTGGGTCAAAGAAGAAATTGCAAGATCAATCAGTTAATATCTTGAGACAAATGAAAATGAGAACACAACATATTGGAATCTATAGGATACTACAAAGGCAGTGCTAAAAGGGAAATTTATAGCCCACAAAGCTTATATTAAAAAAGAAGAAAGAGCTAAAATCAAAGACCTAACTACACAACTGTAGGAACTAGAAAAAGAACAGCAAACTATTCCCAAAGAAAGCAGAAGGAATGAAATAATAATAATCAGAGTAGAAATAAATGAAATAGACATTTCTCCCAAGAATAAATAAAATGGTGTAAAGGCACATGAAAAAATGTCAATACCACTAGCTTTTAGAGAAACACAAATCAAAACTACAATGAGCTATCATCTCGCAACTCATAGAACGGTCATTATTAAAAAAACAGAAAACAAGTGCTGGAGGGAATGTGGAGAAAGAGGAACACTCCTTCATTGTTGGTGGGAATGTAGAATGGTGCAGCCTCTGTGGAAGACAGTTTGGTGGTTCCTCAGGAAGCTAAATACAGAACTGCCCTATGATCTGGCAATCCCTCTACTAGGAATATATCCAGAAGAATGGAAAATAGTGACACAAACATTTGCGCACCAATGTTCATAGCAGCATTATTAACAATTGCCAAAAGATGGAAACAATCCAAGTACCCATCAACCAATGAGTGGCTAAACAAAATGTGGTACATACATATGATGGAATACTATGCTGCTATAAGAAGAAATGAATTTGGGACACATATGATAACATGAATGAAACTTGAGGATAATTATGCTGCGTTAAATAAGCCAGACACAAAAGATGTCTGTCTCACTAACATGAACTAAATATGAAGAAAAAACACATGGAGCTAAAACCTAGAGTATAGGTTACTAGAAGATAGGATGAGGACTGAGAAGGGGTACTGATGCTTAATGTATGTAGAGTTTTTAATTAGCTTGGCTGTAAAATTAAGGAAATGGACTGAGTTGATGGTAACACGTTATAGTGATTATAACTAACATAACTCATTTATAAATAGGATTGTGGCTGAATGGGAAATTTTAGGGACGTAAATCTCAATTGAAAGAAAGCTAGAGAATAATCTAGGGACTGATAACATAATGAACCCGAAGGTGGATGAGGACTGTGGTTAATAGTACAAATACAAGAATGTTCTCCTATGAACTAGAACACGTGAAGGTGGTAAGAATATGATGATGCATGGGAAAAACAAAATTAATGTAATTCATAGATTATTTTAACAGCAACATTGTAATATTCTTTCAACAATGTCCAACAAAGTACTATACCAATGCTAAGGGTCAATAATAGGGGGTTGGGGGTTTTTCTTTTGGACTAAGGAAAACGTTCAAAAATTTACTTAGGCAATGACTACACAACTCTGTGATGAAAGTGGGAGCCACTGTGTACACTTTGGATAGATTGTACATGCAAGAGACTGTATAACACAGTGAACCATGTGGTGGACCATGGTTAACAGTACAATGTGAGAGTGTTCTCTCATGAACTATAACAAATGTACAATTCTAATACATGGTGTTAGTAATAGGGGGGTTTATGGTAAATATATCAAATGCAAGCTATGGACCACAGTTAGTAGTAATAATCTGATGATGTTCTTTCATAATCTGTAACAAATATTCCACAACAACAAGGAGTTGGTGGAGGGATTATGTATGGGAGTTCTGCACATTATGCATGAATATTTTGTAAGTTCTCAAGTTCTATAATAAAAATATATATCAAAAATAAAAAAGAATTAATCTAATAATGACAAGATTATTTATGGAAAATAGCCAATATTTATAGAAATATTGAGCACCTACCTGTGGATTTCCCCTGTCAAAATTTCAGCCTACTGGCACATTTGGCTTCTCTTATTTTATACACAAACAAATGGCTTAGAAGTGTCAGTACCCTCATCATAACTAATGGAGTGACAGGCAGTTAAGGAAACACATGTTCTTTTTGTGGTATTAATTTTACCACCAAATGATAAAAGGCTTTAAAATTAGATTTTATAAGATCTTATTTGAGATGGCCACTATTTATTTGGAAGAAAGTTGTCTTTCAATTAATTTCACCAAATTAACTAAAACTACTGAAATTAAATTAGCACATATTCTTAAATTAATGTTTTTTGTCCTAAATGGTAAATAAGTGACTCATATTTGACCTAAATAATATCTAATGGGGTTTCAGAGATAAAGATTAGGTGTATTTAGTTTGAGTAAATCAGCTTGGAAATAAATTTTCTTCTTGGAATTCTTGGAAAATGGAGGGTTTGGGGAATGTTTCTTAAACACAGGTCAGTTTCCAACAGATAAAAGGCTTGTTTATAATTAATCTGATGGTAATAAAATGGCTTTTAATTAGATTTTTAACACAAAATGGGAAAGCATAGGTGTGGGGTCTGAAACCCAGAAGAGTTCAGCCATCTGCTGCCAACTAGCTCTTGCCAACATGTGATTTGCAAGTTAAATTATGCCAGCTGATGACATATGGCACTTCTTTCTTCTTTAAATATCTTACTCAAAATGAGTTTGCTGCTCTGCCATTTGGCTAAATACTAAATACTCTCAAATGCTGAATTTGGATTTTCAGAAGTCACAGCAGTTACCATAATTTTCCTTAGCAAACAAATCTAAGTAAAGGAACATAGTCTAACTTGCTGGCTCATGTGTTGTCTTCTTACATTATTATGAATTAGGGAAATTGGAGATCTGAGAGTTTCACTTTTGGAATTTACAAACTTAAAATTTTCTTTACAGTTTTAGGGTAAAAGTATAGAGGAGACAAGGGACACTTCTACAGGTTTTGATCCATATCTGAACAATGAAGAAAGATGATCTGAAAAACAAAAGAAGTCTGAAGAAAACTTCGCTGAATTTATTGATTCATCTCTAGCATGCAACTTCTTAACAAACCTGTCACCTGGACAAAAGAATTGGTACTTTCCTATACTGTAGGAGGCTCCCCAAACTCAGCCACAGGCTAAAAAACAATGGACTCCTAGTAGCCTAACACTTCAAAATCCTCTGTTTTTCTCAAGATTTTAAGGTGGTTAGCAGCTTTAATTTTGTGCTCAGAATTACTGATTCAATCTGGTTTGAATTAAGGCCACAACTTTTTTCCAGACATTTTAATCACTATCACTCAAAAATCTCTATAAACACTTTTAGTAGGACCTAACTAACCAACCTATTTAAGTCAATCACTATAATTTTGTTGACTTTATAGCTTTATGGCTTTCCCAAACAAGGCAACGTATCTTAAATATTCAATTACTGTTTGTCTCTGAGGTCACAAGAAGACTTAAAAGTTATGTAACCATTTGGGTGGATGACTAGAAACAAGCAAAATAAAATGCTGGTAGAACATAAACCTCTCCTTCAGAAAACAAATACACACACACCACACATTTACTTATCATGAAAAGAGTTCTGACAAGGGATAAAAAGGTATTCCCACAAAGCTGCAACTTAGATTTTTCCAGGACATGCTGCCAAACATAAATTATTTAATCTGTAAAGCAGTCCTCTGATGTAAATAACATTATGCCCATTTAACATATGGGGGAACCAAAGCTCAGAGGGCTTAAATCATTTGTGCAAGTTACATAGTTAAAAATTAAAAAGCCTATTGGAACCCAGATTTCTCTGGCTAAATATTATGTTTTTCCTCACATCAGCCATAATATTGTCACCTACATATCTCCCTAATTTTTCATGCGTGTTTCTATAACTAGTTTTCACAGAAATTCCCTTGCTTTTAAATGATAAAGTCCAGAAGATGTAAATAGGAAAAAATGCTCACAAAATATCAGAAACTTGTGATTAACAGGCAGCTGGTGTACAAACTAAAAGTGCATGACTCACATCCATTGTCATCCCAGAAAATGGCTTGGTCCCAAAGTTGCCGAAGGTGGAAATTTGATTATCTTTGCTTCCCCAGAAGACTGATAAATTGAATTCAGATTGCTATTGTTCCTGATACAGTTTGAATCTTCCATAGGATTTTAATCAGCAGCAGCATTATGTAGCATATGGGAGCTATTTGGCTGAAAGGGGACTCCAGCTGTCACTGGTACATCCACCCAACATGAACAGAAAATAATAATATGGAATAATGGGACTTTCTTATCTACAGAACAGCTTCCCTCTGAGAAACTCTGTGGTTTACTGTCCTACATCTTTACAACATCTTGTTAGGTGGGTCATGGAACTACTTGGCTATAATTATGAATTCTTTTTGGCTGATTCCATCAACAATTTAATTTTGTTTATAGCTTTTTCTCTACCTATAAATACTATCTCGGGGCCGGCTCGATAGCCCAGTGGATAGGGCACCAGCATACCACATGGGAGGCCCCGGGTTTGGTTCCCGGGGACCTCTCCTAGCGGGCAGACCACCTTGAGAATGGCAAGCCGCCATGGGCAGGCCAGAGCCACCATGGGCAGGGCAAAAAACTGCCATGGACAGGGCAAAAGCCGCTACGGGCAGGGCAGGTAGCCCGCGAATGGAGCGCAGCCAGCCACCCGCAAACTGAAAGCCGGCCGTGAATGGAAGCAGAAGCCGCCCACAAGCGGGGAAAGCCACGCCTGCGCAGTGACCAGTCTCGGCGTGTCGCCGCAGCAGGGGGGAAGGGGAGATATGTAATAAAATAAATAAATCTTAAAAATAAATAAATAAATAAATAAATAAATAAATGAATGAATAAATAAATAAATAAATACTATCTCTTCTCACCCACCA
>PVKH010019037.1:0-14965 GCA_004027955.1 Chaetophractus vellerosus
CGGGCTTCCACTCGACACTGGCGGCGGGCGAGGTGACCAACGGCGCGGCGTCGTCGTGGTGGGACGTGCACAGCAGCCCGGGCTCGTGGCTGGAGGTGCAGAACCCCGCTGGCGGGCTCCAGAGCTCGCTGCACTCGGGCGCCCCCCAGGCTTCGCTGCACTCACAGCTCGGCACCTACAACCCCGACTTCAGCTCGCTCACGCACTCGGCCTTCAGCTCCACGGGCCTCGGTTCCTCGGCCGCCGCCGCCTCGCACCTGCTCTCCACCAGCCAACACCTGCTGGCCCAGGACGGCTTCAAGCCTGTGCTGCCCTCTTATTCGGACTCGAGCGCCGCGGTGGCTGCCGCCGCCGCCAGCGCCATGATCTCGGGCGCCGCGGCCGCCGCCGCCGGGGGGAGCTCAGCGCGCTCCGCCCGCCGCTACTCCGGCCGCGCCACCTGCGACTGCCCCAACTGCCAGGAGGCGGAGCGGCTGGGCCCGGCCGGGGCGAGTCTGCGGCGCAAGGGCCTGCACAGCTGCCACATCCCCGGCTGCGGCAAGGTGTACGGCAAGACGTCGCACCTGAAGGCGCACCTGCGCTGGCACACGGGCGAGCGGCCCTTCGTGTGCAACTGGCTCTTCTGCGGCAAGCGCTTCACGCGCTCGGACGAGCTGCAGCGGCACCTGCGGACTCACACCGGCGAGAAGCGCTTCGCCTGTCCCGTGTGTAACAAGCGCTTCATGCGCAGCGACCACCTGAGCAAACACATTAAGACGCACAACGGGGGTGGTGGGGGCAAAAAGGGGAGCGACAGTGACACGGACGCCAGCAACCTGGAGACGCCCCGCTCCGAGTCCCCAGACCTCATCCTGCACGACTCCGGCATCAGCGCCGCCCGGGCGGCGGCGGCGGCTGCAGCGGCGGCGGCGGCGGCGGCGGCGGCCACGGCAGGAGGCAAGGAAGCCGCGTCCGGCCCCAACGACTCTTAGAGGCCTGGCGAGAGGTTCGAGCAAGCGACCGAGCAAGTAGAGACACCTAGAGCGAGCGAGAGCGAAGAGATTCGGGGGGCGAGCGAGCCGGGTACGGGCGGGCGGGGGCTCCAGTGACGCCTTTGGCCGGGGCTGGGCGCGAGGTGCAGCCTCGCAGGGCTCCCGGGCCGCGGCTCGCTGGCCGCGCGGGTAGCTCCACTCTGCTGCCGGCGCCCAGACGCGTGGTCCAGGAACAAAAGCGAACCATCTGACACAGACATCACTTTTTAAAAGTGTACACACAGACACACAAACACACACCGCAGACCTACGAACACAAGCACTCACTCGCGCGCGCGCGCACACACAAATTCATCACTCGTACAAACTTCTCGAGCGAAGAGCAATACACAGGAAAGCTCCCTCTTCCCCCACCGCCTACCAGCCTCACCACCCTTCTCATTCCCTTTCTCAAAAAACAGCCACCACCCAGCAAAGGACTGTCAGAACATTTGAAAACAAACGGGACCTATAAAAACAGACCCTTTGTATGGATTATATTATATATAAAATGCTCCAAGTCCTGCCTGATATCTGCTTACATTGAGACTTTTTTTTTCCTAAAAAAGGAAGCATCAAAAGAGGCTTAAGGTGAGAAATTTAACTGGAAGTCTAGCGACAGTTTCTCTGTATTTCACAACATCTGTATAAATAGGGTTCAAAAGATTGTGTTCTTTTATTTTCTTGTAAATGTTCATTCGAATAGGTTTTTTTTTTGTGAATTCCTGAAATTCAGGGAGGTTTTTTTTTTAATTTTCTGATGCACTTTGTGAAAGTCAGTATATATGTAAAAGATATTTAAAATGTTGAGTTATCATTTCACTCACAAACACATTAAGTTAAGGTCATCTAAAGAAATTAAATGCTTTTATCTGTACGAAAGAATCTTGACATATTTTCATTTTGATATTATTAAAGGACTCTGAACAATTCACTTCCTTTTTTTTTTTTTTTTTTTTAATCCTGCCTTCCCTCAATAACCCTTATGCCGGTGGACTTTTTTTCGTTGGGAAAAATTCCCTTAATAGTAGTTGTAGGTAATGTAAGGTTTATGTGGATTATATAAGCCATCATACATATGTTTTTGAAAAGTCAAATTTATTTATTTGTATATTGACAGCATAAATTAAATTGGGATATAAGAATGTGTAGTTGTATTACTTAATAGAGCTTTCAAGGTGACATTTTAAAACTAAGGAGCGCCTAACAAAAGCAAAGGTCCTTGGCAGCTTTAAAGGCGGAGGACCTCCACTTCCAGGAGGAAACAAACACAGGTCAGAGAAAACACCGGTAGGTTGGTTTGTTTTTAAAAAGCGATTAAAAAACAACCTGTGAAGGGGGAAAGCTCTTTTAAAAAGAAGTCTTTTAGCTTCCAAGGCCCTCTAGGTTCCGAGGCAACTCAGGGGAATAAATCGCTAGAGTCAATACCCCGGAAAAGACATTTCATGCCTAAATGAAAATCTTGTTAAATGTTATTAATTTTGACTTAGAGCACACAGCAGCCCCCTGTGCCTTGTATTCCCTTATTAGGGATTCATGTCTTATCAAATATCTAATTAATCTCCTAGACATCATTTGTTCTGGCCAACTTTATCTCAGCTGGTCCAAGGGGAAAACTCCAAATATTCTCTGTGACAAAGCTCCCTTGAAGATCTTTTTAATTGTCTGAATTAACTGCACCAAATTTGCATGTCAAACGGTAAAGGGCAACCTGAGATAAAATGTAAACGTTTTAAAAGCCCCCAAACTAAGCACTTGATTTGATAACTAGGCTTTTTAATGTTATGGAAGACAACTGCTCCTTTCCTTTTCAAAGACGCCTGATCTATGCAAATAGTGAATTGGAAATGCCTAGGTCCCTGCGCCGTCAAATGGCCCTCGCAGGTTATTTGAATATCAGTGGCGCTGCTTCTGAAAAGGTTCAAGGATGCTCTCTGACTTCTTTGTGATTACTCAGTGCGGCGTCTTATTCTGAAGAAAAAAACTCAGGAATAATTAAAGGCTGGGATCAGGCCTGGGAACACATTTGGGACAGGAATCTCATTTAGACAGTCTCTTTCAAAATAAGGCACAGTTAAATTGACCAGAAGGCAATTATTGAAATGAAAATTATTTTCACTCTCTTTGTCTTCTGACCACCAAACTTAACAGCTCCAGTTTAAAAGAGAGGGGAAAGAGAGGGAGAGACGAAAAGAAAATTGGTAAATGCGATAATTTCGCAATTCGAAAAAAAATGCTAATTTTTAGAAAACAAAGTACGTATTTACAGAATAAAAATATTTCTAAAACGTTTCGCACTCAATAGGAAACGCAAGTGAAGTCTTCGCCAATGGAATTTTTTTTTTCTTTTTTGATTACTGCCTGGGAACTTGAATGAAGGTTTTGATTCTCAGGGAAGAAACAACAAATTATTGTTATTAACAATCAACAAAATGCTTTCCGTAAACTTTACTCTAAAAAGCCAAGTAGCAAAGTAGCAATAAAACACAGGGGCGAAGGTCCCCAGCCGGCTCTTTGCAGAGTGAGATTCGGCGGCTTCTCTCTTCTTGCCGGCCCCGCAGTCTCGGCTGACCCACGCTTCTTCCTCCAGCTTTTTTCCTTTGGCTATTTCCTCTCGCTCCCTCAAATTGTTCATAACCGGGGACCCCTCTCCCCTCCCAGCCCCGCGCCTTCTGGTTCAGGTCTTGTCTTCTGGAGAAACTGTAGGGGGTGCGTTTACTTTGGGGCCTGGGGCCGAAGCTTTGGGTGCCCAGAGAGTGCCCTGCGCGTTTGGGGGCTGCTGGCTGGCGGGGCGGATGTGAGGGTGTGGTGGGGTTTCCAGAGGAATGAGGGCGCCCGAGCGTCGGGCCCAGGCAGCTTTGTTTCTGGTTGATAATAAAGACAGATCAAAGGGCCTGGCTGTGCAGGTCCGGCTCGCTGCGCGGCTCCGTCTGCAGCCCAGTGATCAAGGCCTCTGCGCGCTGCCCCTGCCCCGCGGGTCAGCGGACGTCCATCACCGCGGCTCGCGGGAACCGTGGGCGGCGGCCCGGGCGCAGGAGTCCAGCGGGGAGACCAGAGCGTGCGGAACCTGAGTTCGGAAGGAGCCGGGCCCCCGCACCCTGCTGAAACCTACAAGCGAAAACCGACCCCCGCGCGGGTATCCGCCCTTCAATCCTAGGGACCCCTGGGGGCGCGGGGAAACCTTGCCCCGAGCGGGTGGCGACCCCAGCAGAGCAAATTGGAGAACATGCGTGGGAGGAGAGAGCCCAAGAGCGAGGAGAAGAGTTCGGTCCTCACCTGAGGTGGGGCGGTACCTCCCCAGGGTCACCTGGTGGCTCCGGCATCCTGGGTCGCTCTGGCTCTGAGACCAGGGAGGCTGCAGCCCGGGATCCCGGCGAATGCGAGGGCCGCGGCCTGGAGGCTGGTGTGGGGCAGGATGCCGCGGCCCGGGACCCCAAGGCACAGGCGAGGGCCCCAAGTCCCATCCCGGCCCGGAGGAGGGGAAGTGTGATTTTGTTTCACCCGGTTTCTCGCAGCGTTTCCTGCTCGGTTGCTTCCTCAGCAATAGAGGAACGAAGCTCAAGTTTTCCTCGGCCCCGCGCCCACCCAGCCCCAATCCACACCCTCCCCCTGCGGTTTCCTTTTCTGACCCTACTACTTTTCCCTTGAAGTGAATTGGCTCTTACCTCCTGAGGAAAAAAAGAAAAGAGAAAGATTTCTTTTCCTCAAGGAGGGAAACAACATTATTTTGACGAGATTAGATTGTGCACCTGAATGGCGTGTCTGGACATTCCGCCAAATCGTTATAAGTCTCATGAAATTGGATTTCTTTTTATTCAGATGGAAACTTTATTTATTTTAACTCTAATCTTATTTGCATCTATTATCTGTATTCACCAAGCCTCTCTCCCACTACAAAAATGCAGATGAAGTAAATCTCACATAAATCCCGCCCATTTGTGTAATTGGTATACTAAGTGTTTATTTTAAGTGAGAATAATTTAGCTACAAATTTTCTTAAGGAATAACATTCTTAACACATTAAAAAAACTGAAAACTCTGATTTGCTTTTATGTTTGACAGTCGCTCTTGATTCCCACACGAGGTTGGCGAGCGCGGCTCGCTGGCGCCATCTAGAGCTCCGAGCCGCGAGCGCCGCGCTCTCTGCCCAGTTCGCGGCTATCGGCGTCAGGGGACCCGCGTTTGCCGCGAACTGCAGCAACCCAACAAATCAAGCAAAGAAAATCGAAGTTTTGTGTTCTGGGGGTGAATGAATCCCGCTATTCGGGAGCACTGCTTAGCAAAGGCCGGTATTACTGCTCCCAAGGAAGGGAGTCGTTTTTGGAACGTGTTGACTGAAAATTCAAACTAAAAAAATAGTGCCCCGCATGGCCCTAGTATTAGAATTGTCGCATTGAACAGCCTTTTCAAGTCAACTTCAGGGTCTTCCAACTCAGAATTGAGAACGCGGAACGCTTTTGTCGGCGACGTGAGCCCCGGATGTGGGAGCCGGCGGTCTGCGCAGTCCCCCGCCTCTTCCCTCAAAGGTCCGGGATCCGAGCGCTCCAGGCCCGCGACGCCCGCGTGGACGGTCCGGGGTTGGCCGGGGCCAAGTTGATTAAACCAGACCGTCCCACGTCTCCAGACCACCTAGGAGCGGGGGTGAGGGGGTGGGGTGGGGGAGAAGCGAGGTACCGCTGCTTTCGCCAGCCTGGACCCGGGGACGGCCGAGGTAGCCTCCCGCCCCGCAGCCTCCCCCGGCGGCCGCACCAGCCCGAGCCCGGCGGGGCTGCAGCGCGGCCGGGGCCCGGCGGGGCGGGCAGGGCCGGGAGGGCGGGGAGAAGCCCCGAAACCCCAGGCCCCGGGCATTCCCGAAGGGTCTGTACTCCCTCCCGGAGCAAACCGAACCCTGTAGTCCCCACCTTTTCCTCTTTGAAACCCAAATCTAATATCGGATAACAGTTGGGGGCGTTGGCCAATTTTCTCTTCCAGGAATCGCCCTTCCCCCGCCTCCCCTTTTCCTCCTCTTCCTAGTCCACTACGCAACCCCCCTCCACTCCCCCACCCCGTCCTCTGGCGTCGGGCAGTGACTTCCTCACCCCTACTGTGCCCCCTCCGCGTTTATTTTATTTTAATTTAAAAAGCTACCACCTCCAAAGCCCGCGCCCGAGGAGGCATAGACACGGTAGCCCGTAGCTGCAAGAGTCGGGCTGCGGCGCCCGGGCACTGGGCTCGTGGATTTCGCGCCAAGAAATGCCGCGCATTTCCGGGAACTCGCAGCCACCTTTGCAGTGGGTAACTCGGCTGGGTTTGTATTTGCTGTTTCAATACAAACCCCGCCGCACTGCCTGTTTCAAAGATGTGCTAATTACTACTTGGATAGCAGGGCGCAAAGTCCTTGTCCATTTCCCAGTACAAAGTAGGTTGCTAGAAAATTTGAAATTGCCTTTCAGCCTAAAGCTGCCTTACCTGAATGTCATAATTACAGTAATTATGTACATCCAAATTACATGCTAATTAAATTAGAATCAAATCGTTCTAAATCGAAATCAAATGAGGTAGTGAAGAATTAATCAATGACAACATAAATAGAGAGCTTCCTTCAGAGATATTTATTGTAACGATCCAAGGAGGAATTTGATCTGAAAAAGTCACCTGTTTATTTACTTTCAAATTAGTAATCAGTTATTATCCCTTCTCCATAATTTTAACTGTTCAGTGTTATTTACCCCCCACCCTTTCCCGGAGCTGGAGTTTATAGAAATATGTATGAGGTAAATACAGACATGCCTTCCCGATATATTATTGATATAAATATATATAGTGTGTTTGCAATTTCAGTTAAGGAGGTTTCAGAATGTCCTTGGGGACATATCCCTCCAGGGCCTCTTCTCAGGGACCTCGGAAAGTAAGGCGCATAAGAGTTTTCAGGTTTTCCAAGACTCTTGCACTCACTTCCTTTGGAACATTCTTACTGGGTAATTTTGCATTGTTTTGCAAGCATCTAGCCATTTCTAGGCGACTAAAATATCAAAGAAATGTAAGTGATAGGGTTTCTCCTCCAGCCCCTTTTCTGCTTGCAGATTGCTGCGGAGAGTGGACATTTTCATTTTTGCCCCAGGACCGAGGTGCTAATGCACCTGTGGAACCCGAGTGAAGAGAAATTCTCTTTGCTAACTGCTGAAGGCGAGTGCGCTCTCCCGATCCGTGCATGGGAAACGCGCTGGAGGCCAGGACCAGAGTAAGCGAGAACTGGCAGGCGAGGGCGCGCGGCACTCCGGACACGCGGGTCCCCCCGTTTCAGCTCCTGTGGCCCGCGGCCACGCGGAATAACCCCGGAATTTTTTCTTTGTGGGTTAGGGCTACCGAGAGAAAAGCTGACGCAGCGACCTAATGCGGTCCTTTCCCGGTTTTACCATCATGGGGTGGGAAGTCAAGCAGCCCCCTCGCGCGGGAGGCCCATCTTCTAGGAGGGGTATGTGTCTCCTAATTCTCAGCCTTTCCATTTGGGTTTGGGGTGTGTTCAGAAGGTTGCCAGACGCACATCCAGAAGAAAAGCACCAGAGTACTCAGAGGTGGCGTCGCCTCTGTGAATGGGAAGGGCGACCCCAGCCCGAATTCAGCCCCAGCACCCTATTCCATCCCACTTCCGGCTTCCTTTGGGTCTAGGAAGTGGACCTTGGAAGCCCGGTTCTGGTGCGTCGGAGCTCTAAGAAGTCCATTTCCTGCCGACCCCCTTGGGAAGCTCTTCGAGCCTGAGGGACTGGCTTTTTCTGATTAACGAGTGGGGCGACAGGCGGCTTACGGGCAGTTTGGGCCAAAGTGTGCATTTTTTTCCACTTCAAGCAGCTGCTCGCGTTTCATCCCCCACCTCGACTCATTATTACTGTTACATTCTAGAGGTAATGTCAAGTGTAGCGTGAAAGGAGAAAGGGGAAGGAGGTGAGGAGTATCTGCTTCCTTTTCTGTTAGCAGGAACCCGGTTTTAGGAGCCTAAGGCAGGAGAGCTCTCGGTTGCCATCACATTTCGGAATTTTTGAGTTCCTCGGTCTTATTTGTTCCTCTCAGCTTTATAAAGGCATTTCTCCTCTTCCATCTGAACAAAACTCCCAAGGCCTGCCTGCAGCTATTGCATGTATTTATCTCTTTTCAAGAAATGTTAACTATAGCAAAGGTGTCTTTCCAGAAAACCTAAATAAGGTTTCAGGTTTCTTGTTAAGACCCTTCAGCTACTGTAGCTAAAATTCAACTTGCTCCACGGTCTTAAGCACAAAGTATAGAGATCTGGGAATGCCACCTTATGGAGCGGCCTCTGCCAGCGTCTTGGCCCAGTGGTCATTAGGTAAAGAGGAGAGTAGCATGGTTTAGATGGATTTTGAAGTCCTTAAGCCTCAATGCTAAAGCAGCTAAGTGTTCGGTGATTAAAACTGGGAAACACTGCTGCTCCCAGCAGACAGGACTGATCTGATTGCTTGCCAGCAGGAGGTCTCATGGAAGAACAGCAAGAAAGGTCTTTCCACCCTTTCAGTAAAAAACTTTCTTCAGATACAACCATATGATTCAAAACAAGATCTGCTTTTCACATTGTAAGGTAAGTGGAGCTATGCTCAGGCAATGTTTGCCTATTTTGGCACACTTATTAAATGAAATTATGGCCAACATCACATGGACATTTTACAAATAACCAAGTCCTAACTAAGTGACCTGCTTTTTCGTGGCCATTTGTAAATCGACAGCACCTCCTACAGGAATTCATTTGCCAGTGTTAAATTAAGGAAAAAAGAGGGCGGTGTAAAAAAGTCAGAAAATGTCTCCTTTGCCTCTCAGTGCAATTCCAGGCCCACGAGCAAATAAGAAATGGCACTAGGCATAACTAGATTTCTTTAAAAGAACTTCTTCATTAAGGGTAAGGATGACAGTATCACCAGACATTTTCTGTGATTTTCTAAAAAAATGTCATTGAGAACGTTGGCTTGGGTTCTTGAATCTTAAGACTAGTTAAACTCGGAGGATTCTTCTTTGGCTTTCGGTATTCAGGGGAATCTACACATACAACAAGAATTCCTCTTTATTATGAGGTTCATTTCTTTGGCTTTAACCTTACATTTCAAAAATAAAAGTAGAATTAAATGTCCTATCATTTTTATAAATAAAGTCACTTTCAAGTTCTTTGCCTGTATCATTAGAATATGCTGAACAAGGTAAGACCCGATTACCATGTCATAATTGTGAGGTTTGAAAACTTCCCTTCCTTTTTAACTTTGCAAAGATGGTATGAAAGCCATCCCAGGCCTGCTCTGATTTTTGGTTGTCTAGAGCCTAGACTAAGGCTGAAAGCTAAACAGCAAATAGACATCCTCCTTACCTATATGGGAAATAGTCTCACAATTGGATGCCTAAAGATATTGGGCTTTTGGTAGCACTGAACAATGAAGGAAAATTAAACTAGATATTAAAGTTCTAAAAAGGCAACTTAAAAAGTTAAAAGTAGATTACACTTTTGTGAAAGCCAAAGGAAAAAAGTGTGAGAAAGATAATGTATTTCTTGAATTCATCTTCAATTATAAGATTTACTTGAACATTTCTTGTCATGAACACGGTATTGGTTCAGAAACCCTTGAAGAGCAGTAAGTATTGCATAGGTTTTGATGTTATAAAAATTATAAAGTCTAAAAAGGTATAAGGTAGAAAATAATTACTGTAACACTGATGAACTCACAGTGTAAATTAGCAGTCTTTATCAATTTCAAATGCATGCTTTCTTTTTTCAAGTGAAGGAGGAAAGAAATATTGTAGAAGGAATTCAAGTTCCTTTCTCCCCACCCCAACTCTTCTTTAAAAATCTAAATAACTAAATAGTTGCTTAAGCCTTGAAATAGTTTCTTCTAAATCAGGGGGCATTTGTTCTGTGTGAAAAGACAAGACAAAGACATACATATCAGACTATATGGAGTGATTTTACTTAATTCCTCTAACTTTCACACTTTTACTTTCTTACAGAATTTTTGAAATTGTGACTTCCAACCCTCAAAATCTAATCAATATTTGTATTGTATTAAATATCAGATGTTTTCAAAATGTGGAACTCTGATTTAAAAAAAAAAATACAAAATTTGTGTCCATGATGTGAGGGCCATGTGTTTTGGAATTGTATGTTACTTGTAATTTGTACTAAAGGACTTTTTCTATAATTTCATTTACTACATCCTTTGAAACAAGAAAAAATTTTGCAGCTATGCTTAAATATGCCTTATATACTCATGACATATATTTAAGTTTTCCTTGTTCCATTTGTGACATTATACAAATGCTTAACCTTTGGAAATAAAATCTTAATAGTTGTATGCCAGTAGTAAAAAGGCCATCTGTGGTAAGCAAAAGAATGGTCCGTCATATCCTAAACTCTCGAACCTGTGGATGTTACATTACATGGCAAAGGGGAATGAAGATTGCTAATTAGTTGATCTTAAAACAGGAAGATTATCCTGGTGAGCCCAATATAATCACAAGGGTCCTTACAAGTGGAAAAGGGAGGTAGAAGGACAGAGTATCAGAGTGATGAGATACGAGAAGGACTTGACTAGCCTTTGTTAGCTTTGTAGATGGAGAGGCCAGGAGCCAAGGAATGTGGGCATCTTCTGGAAGTTGGAAAAGGCAGAAAAAGAGATTTTTCCCTAGAGCCTCCAAAAGGAATGTAGCCCTGTTGATACCCTGATTTTAGCTCATTCAGACCCATTTCAGACTTCTGACTTCCAGAACTTTAAGATAATAAATTTGTGTTGTTTTGAGTCATAAAGTTTCGATAATCTGTTATGGAAGCAATAAAAAACTAATACATCATCCGAATGTAAAAGCCTACCCTGTAGAACAAAACACCTGAAGAGGTAGTTTAAAATCTTAAAGAAATATTGACTAATCGTTTACTTCACACTACTGAATTTCAACAATGATTACACTTTGCTTCAAGCAAATTTAAAATCTTAAAAGTACTAACAAATTTGAACTGAAAAAAATTTTTATACCCAATCAATGAATTTTCATTCTTTTAATGATATTTCACAACAAAGAAAATGTCAGAGTTATATGGGGTTATTTAGTATAGGGCACAAGAAATATTTACCAAACAGAAAACAGTTCTACAGCCCCAAAATAGGTTACTTACAAATATTTGCAAAATTAATTCTTGCGGTATTCAAAAAAATTCTTGTACTTGAAATGACAGTTTAGAGATGGAAAATTAAAATAGAGCTTTTTTTTTTATTATTAGAAAGACAACAATGCATAATTTAGCCCTTGCTGAAGGTAATCAGTAACAAAGAAGAGATATTTTCTTCCCAGGTAACTGTCACACAGAGTCTCTCTTTCTTCTCTCTCTACTTCTGCTTCGTTCTATTTGTGTCACTTTAGTACACTGATCTCCTGAGTCCTCTCTGTGCATTTTTTCTCCTCTGTATATATCTGTGCCATGGCTGCCAATGTCATTTCTTCTGTTCTGCTCTTCACTGGGGCTTTGCTGTGGCCGTTTTCTAATCTCCCTTTGCTTGTAACTACCATGACATTGGCTTTGGCTTTGGCTTCTACTCCTCTCATTCCTGCTCTGGCTTCTTCTGCTCCTCTCATTTCTTTCAGATTCTCTTTTCTCTGGGCTATGTTTATAGCTTCTGGACTTTCTGTTAGAATCAGAATGACTCCATTTGCTATTCTTCTTAGAACTCTCTTGTTTTAAATACCTGGGCTTTTCCCTGTTTTTTCCCTTGTTACTGTGACTGCTAGAGAGGTCTTCATAAAATTTTCTCTTTTTAGACCTGTCCTTCTCTTCAGAATCACTGCTGTTATTTACTGAACACTTATTTTTCTTTCTTTTCCTCTTTGTTTCTTTGTTGTCACTTTCACTATCACTGCTGCTTTCTGAAGTCTCACTGGAGGAAGAAGAGGAGGAAGATGATGATAAGGATTTATTTTTATGTTTTTTGTGTTTACTTCTCTTCTGAAGCTTTTTCTTTTTTCTATCTGTTTTCTTTTTCTTTTTTTTCTTCTCAAGTCGATCCAATTTCCTGTAATTGGGAAAGAACAGCAACAGATTCCAGTTGTGTGAAAAATAGTCCTCTCATTAACAACTATAAAATTGTGAATAGACAACATATTTTCTTAGAAGCAATTAAAAGTGGTATCCAAATATAATTTGCTTTATTAAATGAAAAATAATTTTATTCCTTTTAAATTATTCATTATGCACACATTAAGTTTTAATAAAAAATTAAATGCAATAAGTCTGACTAGATTTTTCCCGTAGTAATGACTGTTTTAAAAAAACATTTTTATTGAGTCAGAATTTGAAATTATTTAACACTCTAAATAAATGGTCATCCTGACCTACAGAAAGCCTGTGAAGGGTTTGTAACATTAGTTGGGTCTACTGGAAACAATCACTATAATCAGATGAAAAATTAATTTTACATATTATTTTAAAATATGGAAATATTAATAAAATTGTATTACCAAAATTTCAAAAGCATATTCTCTATAAGTTCTAAATAAGAATACACTTTAAGTTTTTTTTTTAATATCTTTTTTGGTTATATAAAGTAAGATATCACATATTATTTTTCAACAAATCTTTAGTTTTTAATGACAATTTTATTAACAAGGTGGTCCAAATTTCTAAACAGTACTTCATGTTTTCAGAGGAGTAACTTGTTTATATGATACATTTGAGTTACTCTGAAATATAAGTGTCTTCACTAGGTTCTGGCTCCTTAACGGGAAAGGAAGATAACAACCAGCTATTCTCAAAATGCCACATACTGAAAACAACATGAGCACCCTCTAATGGAGTCAGCAGACATTTCTTGGATTTTTTATTCCAGTGGTAGTCACATTTATCTTAAATTTAGGCATTCTTTCAGGATCCCTCAGAAATTAACAAAATGGAGTAATATGTGGCCAAAAATATTTTCTAAGAACAAACGTGTGCAAAGTCATACAAATCTATTTGGTAAGTAAAACCTACAAGACTATTTCCAAATTGAATGTTCTGAAAAGTGCAAAGAGTTTGTTATATAATTTGAGTATACAATCTTAAACTCAATTTCTTCTTACTGAAATAGACAAAATTGTATTACTACAGCATAAGAATAAACGTGATAGATGATTTAAAATGGTTAACTACCTTCATGAGCTCAGTCAGAGATGAATATGATATGAAGATGAAACATGCAGAAAAAATGTGGTTGAATCCATTAAATATTTACTATTTAATTACCTGAGAAGCTTCTGTTTTTGTCTGGTTGTTAGTGACTTTAAAAATTCAACTTCTGGATCTTCTTCACCCTCACTTGCAACATATTCCTGAGTCAACAAAGACAACATTAAATTGCTAGATTTCCAGACAACTTAGTTATCAGATAGGAAAGGAGACATTTACAAATAATAAGTTTTTGAATTAGGGAAATACTATAGATGAATGTCCATATGACATTTTGGATTGGATAATGGGAGGAAAGTGAAAAAAAAAAAAAAGTATAGTATACCCACCAGGGTGGATCATAGTGCCTAAGAAGTAGAGATGACTGCTTTGCCAGAATTTGGAAAGTTTACTGGAAGAGGATGGTAGGGAAATACAGAGGAAATGTTTATAGCATGGCTTCTACTCTCTATCTCTAGCCCTTAAGGTTGAATCATGCTAAATGTTTGCCTGTTTAGATATTTTCTTTTTGATTTAATGAAATATTAAAACCAGGAAGATCATAAATCCAACAAGGTCAAAACATCCACACTTTTAACCTTTATTATTTCAACAGTACATTACCAAATATATGATAATGTAAGGTTTTATGAACAATCTCTAACAATGTTTGAAAAGTAATGTGCCTGTTTTGAAGGGCAGCACAAGTTTATACCAGTGGGAGTCTGGGTTTTAGACTCAGCTCTGTCTCTAAAAGCCATGTGACCTTAGGGAATTCACTTAACTTCTCTGGGCTTAGCTTCCCCATTAAATAAAATAAATAGTTTACATTAGGATACCTACAGTCCCTCAAACACAACAATTTTAATAAATCAAAATAAATAAAATATTCTCTGTAAACCTTAAGGGCTTGTTTTTATATACTTTCCATTGGTTTGAGTCAATGTCACTTTAGGAGTAAGTTAGCAGAAAGGAAAACAACAATAACTACCACTAATTCAGTTAGATATTTTATTTTTTAGTTAGGCCAGTAAAAAGAATTTATTTGGGAAATGGAGGAAAAAACAGAGCTTGCTGAGAAATGGGAGTGAAAGACGGAAATACACACCAAGATTTGGTGCGGGCCTCTCTAGGCAGAGAGAGAGTCTAGATATTTTATTGATGTAAACCCAGAGGAGATGTTTCACTTATTAAAACATAGGTTTTAAAAACAATTTATCATCTAGGTTAAAATTTATAATAAGTAAAAACCAAAATAAGTTCTAGGTATTTTTGTTGCTCTTTCTTTCTTTCCTATGGATATGCATATTTGAAAACATTAAGTAGCAATTCACAAGCAATCACATTTAGATTTATAGGCATTTTCAGCTTACCGATAAAAAGATCATTACCTGTGATGGATCATTTGCGGTCAAGTTTCTCCCCAGTACATTTCGTTTCAGTGCAAACCCACTGTTTCTCATCTCCGCTATTAGCTCCGAGGGGTGCATCGATGGCCCTGTTCACAAAAATCACAGTTTGAATGTATCATTTATATCTCTCTACCTTTTTCGGACTCCACAGTAGGAATGCAGTTGAAGCTTTGTTAAGTAAAATCACAGCTAAATCAACTCAATAATCTTCTGCTGAGCAAATAATCAGATATGATTTTCTAAAACAGCAGTCTGGAGATTCAGAATAGAAAATAATTGCATTTTTCTTTATGTGCAGGGGGATTCTCTTCTTATGTAACTTGGTCATATTGAAAAAGATACATTTATATATTATCTGGTTGGCAGGGTTTTTTTTTTTT
>PVKH010019038.1:0-14962 GCA_004027955.1 Chaetophractus vellerosus
ACAAAGGAACCTGGAAGCCTGAACCCTGGAGACGTCAGCAGCCATCTTCCTCCAGGACATGGACTTTGGTATGGGAGGAAATTTATGCTTTGTGGCCTGGTAACTGTAAGCTTCTACCCCAAATAAATACCCTTTATAAAGACCGACCAATCTCTGGTATATTTCAAAAGGCACTCCTGTGGCTGACCGAAACACAAGGGAAATCAGGAGATATCTTGAAACAAATAAAAATGAGGATACAATATATCAGAACTTATGGGATACAGCAAAGGCAATGATCAGAGGGAAATTTATAGCCCTAATGCGCACATTTAAAAAGAACTAAAAGTTCAAATCAGAGACTTAACCACACACCTGGAGAAACAAACAAAAAGAAGACTAGCAAACTAAATCCAAAGTGAGTAGAAGGAAGGGAATAAGATTAAAACAGAAACAAATGAAATATGGAATAAAAAAACAACAGAATTAACAAAACCAAAAGTTGGTTCTTTGGAAAGATCAAACCTTTAGTTAGACGGACAAGAGAAGAAACAAATAATTAAAATCAGAAATTAAGGAGGAGGCATTACTACCAACACTACAGAAATAAAAAGGATCATAAGAGGATACTAAGAACAAAAAAATGACTTAGAATAGCTCTCAACAGACCAATTACAAGTAAAGAGATTGAATCAGTAAACAAAACTTCCCAAGAAAAATCCAGAATGAAATGGTTTCACTGAATTCCACCAAACATTCCAAGAAGAATTAACACCAGTTCTGCCCAAACTTCTCCAAAATACTGATGAGGAGGCTATCCCTATCTCATACCATATACAAAAATTAACTAAAAATGGATCAAAGACCTAAATATAAGAATGAAAACAATAAAACTCTTAGAAGAAATCATAGGCAAACACTTTCAGGACCTTGTGTTAGGCAGTGGTTTCTTAAACAAAAGTATAAGCAACAAAAGAGAAAAATAGAAAAAAGGGACCCCATCAAAATAAAAAACTTATGTGCCTCAAAGAATTTTATCATGAAAGTAAAACAAACCAAATGATGGGAGAAAATATTTGGAAACCACATACCCAATAAAGATTTCCTATTCAGAATATATAAAGAAATCCTTTATCTCAATGATAAAAAGACAAATGACCCAATTAACAAATGGGCAAAAGACTTGAATATCCGGGCCCGGCTAGATAGCTCAGTGGATAAAGAGTGCGCTGGGGTCCCACATGGGAGGCCCCGGGTTCGGTTCCTGGGGACCTCTCCGAGCAGGCAGATGGCCTTGAGAAAGGCAAGCTGCCGTGGGCAGGGCAGAGCCGCCATGGGCAAGGCAAGAAGCTGCCACGGGCAGGGCGGAGCCCCCACAGGCATGGCAAAGTCACCCGTGAAAAAGCGGAGCTGCCGCCTGCGAACCGCGGAAGCCAGCAGCCCGCAAAAAAAAACATGGAGGACTGCTGCCCGCAAAACATGGAGCGGAGCCGCCCGTGAAAGCGGAGTGGAGCCACCCAGGAACGGAGCGAGCCGCCGCGGAGGGCTGACTCGGCGCGTTGCCGCAAAGACGGGGGGAGACAAGAAGCAGACATAGAAAAACACAGAAGAATGGACACACAGCAAGAGCAAGCAGAAAGGGGGGGGGTATGTAATAAATAAAAAATAAATCTTTAAAAAAAAAAAGACTTGAATATCCATTTCTCCAAAGAAGATATATAAATGGCTAAAAAGCACATGAAAAGATAGCCAATATCATTAGCCATTAGGGAAAAGCAAATCAAAACCACAATGAAATACCATTTCACACCCACTAGAATGGCTACTATTTAAAAGGTGAAAAATAATGTTGGAGAAGATGTGGAGAAATAGAAACACTTGTTCATTGTTGCTAGTATGTAAAATGGTGCAGCCACTGTGGAAATTTTTGAAAGCAGGTACTCGAACAGATATTTGCACAAAGATGTTCATAGCAGTATTATTCACCACTGTCAAGTGATGGAAGCAACCCGAGTGTCCATCAACATATGACTGTATAAACAAAATGTGGTATATACACAGGTGGTAGTTTAAGCTGCATGTCCCCCAGAAAAACATGTTCTTAAATCTAATCCATTCCTGTGGATGTAAACCCATTGTAAGTAGGACCTTTTGATGAGTCTACCTCAGTTATGTTGTGACCCACCACATTCAAGATGGGTCTTAATCTTATTACTGGAATCCTTTATGAACAGAATGGAGAGAGAGAGAGAGAGAGAGAGAGAGAGACAGAGAGAGAGAGAGAGACAGACAGACAGACAGACAGACAGACAGACTTGAGGGAGCTACAGAAACAGGAATCTTAAAGTAACAAAACCCGGAAGAGGAGGGAAAGACCAGCAGAAACTGTCATGTGCCAAAGGAGACAAAGATCACTGGCAGCTGGTCTGTGGGAAGAAAGCATCACCTAGACGATGGCTTGATTTGAACATCTTCTCAGACTTAAATGTAAGCTAAATAAATTCCCATTGTAAAGCCAACCCATTTCACAGTTATCTGTTTTAAGCAGCCTAGGAAACTAAAACAATATAAAATAGAATATTATGCAGCTATGAAAAGGAATGAAGTCCCCCTGCCCCTGAGAGTGCTCCCTTGTCTGTTTGCTTGTTGTTCTTGCTCATTGTTTGTGCTTGTTGTCTGCTTGGTTTTTTTTTTTTTTTTTTCCTTTTTCTTTTAGGAGGCACTGGGAACCAAGCCTGGGATCTCCCATGTGGGAGGTGGGTGTTCAACTGCTTGAGCCACCTCTGCTTCCTGCTTGTGTGTTTTTGCTCATTGTCTACTCATTGTCTTGCTCGTTGTTTTTTCTCATTGTCAGCTTGTTGTTTTTGCTTATTGTCTGCTCACTGTTTTTTTCTTGTCTGCTCACTGCTTGTTTGTCTTCTTTAGGAGGCACCGGGAACCAAACTGGGGACTTCACATGTGGAAGGTGGGCCCACAACTGCTTGAGCCATATCCGCTCCCAGGAATGAAGTTCTGATACCTGTGACAACATGGATGAATCTTGAAGACATCATGTTGAGTGAAATAACCCAGAAACAAAAGGACAAATATTATATGATATCACGATATGAAGTAATTAGAATAAGCAAATTGGTACATAATTTCTGTTTGGGGTGATGGAAAAGTTTTAGTAGTGGATGATGGTGACCGCAGCACAGCATTGTGAATGTAATTAACTCTAGTGAATTAATATCTGAATGTGGTTTTTAAAAGGGGGAAACTTTAGGTTGTATGTCTGTAACTAATATTCTTTTAAAAATGTAAAAAAAAAAAAAAAAGAAAGGGAATAGGAAAACAATGAAAGATAAAAGGGATGACAAGTTGAAAAGGGAAGAAGAATATAACAGAAAATAAAAGATGTTTTAATAGGAATTGATAGACAGGTAGTTATGTCTTCTTGGGGTAACAAGCACAGTTTTTAAACCAAAAATTATCTGAAAAGGATGAAAACAGCATCCCATTTACTTTTTGATGGACATAAAATATTAGATGTAAAAAATTTTATCTATAATTTACATCTTGCATTAGTGTGGTACATTTGTTAAAAATGATGAACAGGGAGCAGATGTAGCTCAAGTGGTTGAGCACCTGCTCCCTATGTATGAGGTCCTGGGTTCAATCCGGTACCTCCTGAAAACAAACAAACAAATGAAAAAACCAACCTCTTTGGGAAGCCAATGTAGCTCGGTGGTTGAGCACCTGCTTCCCATGTACAAGTTCATGGGTTCAATCCCCGGTACCTCCTAAAAAAAAAAGTGATGAACAAAAATTGATAACACTATTATTAACTAAAGTCCATACTTTACATTAGAGTCCACTCTTTGTGTTGTACAGTTCTATGGGTTATAACAATTTGCTTGTATCCACCATTACAGTATAATAAAAAAAATAGTTTTGCTACCCTAAAAGTACGATGCACTCTACCTTTTTACCCTTCTTTCCCTCCTGCTTAAGTCCTGGCAACCACTGATCCGTACTCAATTTTACTCATTTTTTCCAGAATATCATATAGTTGGAATCATACAGTATGTAGCTTTCTGGAGTTATTAAGTAGGCAGCGTTTTCAGACTGCCTTCTTTCACTTAGCAATGTGCATTTAAGATTCCCCATGTCTTTTCATGGCTTGATAGCTCATTTCTTTTAGCTGCTGAATAATATTCCATTTTATGGATATATCACAGTTTATTTATCCATTCACCTTTTGAAGGACTTATTGGTTGCTTCGTTTTTGGAAATTATGAATAAAGCTGCATCATATATTGAGCCTATGTCTAACTTTGTAAGAAGCTTCTAAGCCAGCTTCTACCAGCAATGAATGAGTTCCTGTAGCTCCTATCCTTGACAGCATTTGGTGTTGTCAATGCTTGGGATTTCAGCCATTCTAATGTATGTGAAGTAGTTTCTCATCATCTTAATTTGCAATTCCCTGATGACATTTCATATTGAGCATTGTGTCATATGATTATTTGCCTGTATATTTTCTTTAGTGAGGTCTCTGGTCAGATCCTTTGCCCTTTTTTTTAAAGATTTCATTTACTTTATTTCTCCCCTCCCCCGTTGTTTGTGCTAGCTGTCTGTTGTGTCCATTCGCTGTGTGCTGTGTCTGCTCATCTTCTTTTTAGGAGGCAATGGAACTGAACCCGGGACCTCCCATATGGGAGGGAGGTGCCCAATCGCTTGAGCTACCTCTGCTCCCTGCTTGTTATGTCTCTCATTGAATTTCCTTGTTGTGTCTCCTCATTGCCTCATCTTGCTACATCATCTTATTGCATCAGCTCGCTGCGCCAGCCCATTGCATTAGCTCGCTTTCTTGCTCATCCTCATTAGGAGGCAAAGGGAACTGAACCTGGGACTTCCCATGTGGTAGGTGGGCACCCAGCTGCTTGAGCCACATCCACTTCCCGCCCATTTTTAATTGGTTGTTTCTTTTCTTATTGTTGAGTTCTTAAGAGCTCTTTGTATATTTTGCATATAATCCTTTATCAGTTGTGTTTTACAAATGTTTTCTCCCAGTCTGTGACTGTTTTAATTTATTGATTTTCTCCATTTTATTTTCAATTTCATTGAAAATCTCATTGATTTCTGCTCTAATTTTTACTATATCTTTTCTTCTGCTTATTTTGGATTGAATTTGCTCTTTTCCCAATTTTCTAAGGTGGAAGTTTAAGTGATGATTTTAGATCTTTCTTCCCTAATATATGCATTAAATGCTACAAATTTCCCTTACATTTTTCAATACTGTGAAACTTATTTTCTAACATACCAATTTTGGTTTCTAGCAATATCTAGAAGCTGAAATCAATGGAACACAGAGGCTGAGAGGAGGCCACTGAAGCCAAAAGTTGAAAGCAAACAAGGCCAAACAAGGCCCATAGAAGAGGGGAGAGACGAGTAGATGCTGCCATGTGCCCAACTGCCCACAGCTGCAGCTTTGGAGAAAGCATCTCCTGACGATGCCTTGATTCGGACACCTTCATGGCCTCAGAACTGTAAGCTTAAAAGTTAATAAATCCCCATTGTAAAAGCCAACCCATTTCTGGTATATTGCCTTAGCAGCCTTTAGCAAAGTAAAACACTGCCCTTTGGGCTAATCTGTCTAGCTCCTATCTCTAAGGACCTTGGTTTCAATGCTTGCTACCAGGGATTCCCTGACTTAGGGTTGTCTTTATAGATATGCCACCTTAGGCTGGTACTGGGGACTGATCCTGACCCATGAAGATAGGCATTAAACCAGTTATAACAAGAAAACATTTCACAAATGGTATCTGACACACTGTAGTTAAGATTAATGGAGAGTAAAAACACACTGCTTAGAAATAATTATCCATAGATCTAAAGTCAACAAGTCTTTTTTTCTAATGTAAAAGTTCATAAATTTTTTTGGAGGGGAAGGGAAACAAATTGAAATAAGTGAGAAAACATCTTCACATTATCATTCTTTTCATAGACTTCAAATTTGTACTTAATGCCTTTTTCTTCCTAGACATTGGAAAGAATCCCTGGATATTCTGGAAGAAGTTTATATCTCTCTATTTCAATTTCTGGAAAAAATGTGTCACTCTCAAATTCTTGCATGATACTTGTCATGAACAGATGGCCTGGCTGATTCATGGCTTCCTTGTAAACAGAACTGCTACAAATTCTCTACTTTTCTTTCTCTCTGAAGAATTTCTTCTAACATTTCTTGCAAGGTAGGTCTATTTACTACAAATTCTCTAATTTTGCTGGTCTGAAAAAGTCTCTACTTCTTTACTTATAAAGGATAATTTTGCTGGCTACAGAATTTTAGGTTGGTGGCTTTTTTCTTTTAACACTTTAAATATTTCACTCCACCAAATGTGACTCCTTTCCTTCTTCCTCTATAGGAACGGACTTTTTCCCTTTGGCTTCTTTCAACATTTTTTCTTTGCCTTTGATTTTCTGCAGTTTGACTATGATATTACCTAGATGTAGAGTTTTGGTATTTATCCTGCTTGTTGCTCTCTGAGCTTCCTGGATCTATGGTTTGGTGTCTGCCTTTAATTTTAGAAAATTAAAATTAATATTATTACTTCAAATATTTCTTCTGTTCTTTTCTCTCTTTCTAGTAATCCCATTAAACATATGTTACACCTTTTGTATTTGTCCAGTGGTTCTTGGATATTCCATTTTTTTCTTTTTCTCTCTTTTGTGTGTGTGTGTATTTCAGTTTTGGAAGGTTCTACTGACATATCTTCAAGCTCACTAATTCTTTCCTCAGCTGACTCCAGTTTGATGAGCCCATCAGAGGCATTCTTTTTGTTAGTGTTTTTGATTTCTAGATTTTCTTTAGATTTTTAACGTTCAATCTCTCTGCTTACATTACCAATATTTTAGTAAGTATAATCATAGTTATTTTAAAGTCCGAACCTGATAGTTCCAACACCCCTGTCATATCTGAGCTTAGTTCTAATGTATGCTGTCTTCAGACTGTCTTTTTTACCTTTAAGTATGCCTTGTACTTTTTTTTGAAAGCCATGCATGGTGTACCAGGTAAAAAGAAGCTGAGGGAAATAGGCCTTCAGTGTGAGGTTTTTTTTCTGACTGCGAGTTACGCTGTTTGCTGTAGCTGTAGGCATCAAAGGCTAAAATTTCCCCTGGTGACCTTGCTTTTCTTTCCTGTTCTCTCTGAATTTCCCCAGGAACTTCTTAACTAAGATCTGAGCCTTGCAGTTTTTTCTGTTGTAATCCCTTCTTATTATACAGGAGCTTTGTTGATATGGTACTAAGATTGGGGGGAAGGTGTTCTTTTTTTTTTTTTTTTTTAAAGATTTATTTATTTTATTACATATCTCCCCTTCCCCCCGCTGCGGCGACACGCCAAGAGTGGTCACTGCGCAGGCGCGGCTTTCCCTGCTTGTGGGCGGTCTCTGCGTCCGTTCACGGCCGGCTTTCAGTTCGCGGGTGGCTGGCTGCGCTCCATCCGCGGGCGACCTGCCCTGCCCGTGGGGGCTCTTGCCCTGTCCGTGGCAGCTTCTTGCCCTGCCCACGGCGGCTCCGGCCCGCCCATGGTGGCTTGCCATTCTCAAGGCGGTCTGCCCGCTAGGAGAGGTCCCCGGGAATCGAACCCGGGGCCTCCCATGTGGTATGCCGGCGCCCTATCCACTGGGCTATCGAGCCGGCCCCGGAAGGTGTTCTATAATCCTGTGATTTAGTTTCAGTCTTTTAGTGAGTTGTGCCCTTGGTTGTGATCTTCACAAGTGGTTCTCAGCTTATTTCCCTTACTCTGAAGTGAGACAGGAAGGCTAGAGAAGGCTGCAGTTGGTATTTCCCACCCCCCATGTCAATGGTAGAGGAAGCTAAGTTTGGGTACTTCCCTTCACCCACATCTACTAGGCTCTGGTAAAACCCAAGTTAGCTAGAGACTGGTAACATCATTTCTTTTGAAGGTGAGAACAGTACATTCTGGGCACTCTGGTTGTATTTCAAAATAGGCATTTTTCTTCTCCCCCTGGGTGTGGTACCCTTTGATTATATTATAACAAGAGATTTTCCTCCAATATTCACAGTGAGAACCAAGTAGGACTACTGAAGGTAAAATTAACAAAGGCAAGGAGGACCCCCTAAGGCCAGGCCCCCTGGAGGTTTTAACTCTCAAGCTAAAGCCTCCAGCTATTCATCAATTAGTTTAAGTGCTCATATTGGTAGGACAAGCCATCAGAGAGCTTCTGGTCCTGGGCTTCTGTTCCAGGTAAACTATGATTCTTTGTATCCACCTCTTTCTCCAGGTTTCAGGGCAGCAGCTTGCCATGTGACCTTAATTCTCTGATAAATCTAAGAACTCTTTTCCTGTTTATTCAGCTTTTTCTTGTTGTTAGGCTGGAAATAATGACTTCCAAGCTCTTTACATGTTGGACCAGAAACTCTGTGTCCAAACAGTTAGCTTTTGTTTCATTTATTTTTCCTATTGTTTTTCTGCTTTCAATTTCACTGAATTCATGTCTTATTATTTCCTTCCTTCTGCTTTCTTTGCATTTATTTTTCTCCTCTTTTCTAATGTGGGATCTGAGAATATTAATTTGAGAACTTTTCTTCTGTTCTAATGTAAGCATATTGTGATATAAATTTCCCTTTGAATGAGCTCTATCAAAATTTGAAAATTTTTCCCCATTTTCCTTCAGTTCAATGAATTTATTTTTCTTGAAAATTTCTCTTTGATCCATAGATTATTCAGAAGTGTGTGTTTTAATTTCCAATTGTTTGGAGATGTTCCTTTTATGATCAGTGAACATCTTCTGTATAATTTCAATTTTTAAATGTGTGTGTTTGTGCTGTGGCCCAGGATATGCTCTATCATGGTGAATGTTCTATGGGTGCTTGAAAAGATGGGAGTTTTATATAAAAGTCAACAGATCCTTTTGTTTGATGGTGTTATTAAATTCTCCAATAACCTTACTGGTTTTCCATTTAGTAGTTCTATCAATTGCTGTAAGAGTGAGCAGAAGTCCCCAAGTATAATTGTAGATTTTTGTTTTACTCCTTTCAGTTCTATCAGTTTTTGTAATTTGAAACACCCTTGCTTGGTGTACAGACATTAAGAAATGCTATGTGTTCTGGATAAAGTCACCCTTTTTATCATTATGTAATGACTCTCTCTGTTCCTTGTGATTTTCTTTGCTCTGAAATTAACATAGCTATTCCTGTTTTATTTCATTTTTAAAAATATTAATGTTTACATAGCATATTGTTTCATTCCTTTTACTTTCAGTCTGTATATATCAATATATGTGAAGTGAGTTTTTATAGAGAGCAAATAGTTATTTTTATCCATTCTGCCAAACTTTGTCTTTTAATTAGTATTTGTAGACCACTTATATTTAATGCAATTATTGATCTGTTAGGGCTTCAATCTGCCACTTCATTATTTGTTTTGTTCTGTTTTTCATTCCTCACTTTCACATTCCTGCCTTCCTATAAAATGCTTAAACACTTTCTAGAATTCAACTTAAATAAAACAGACAAAGGGGCAAAAGTTCTGAATAGACACACCACAAAATATGATATACAAATAACCCAAAATCACATGAAAAGATGTTCAACATTATTTTTCATTAGAGAATGATAATTATAATCATAATGAGATACCAGGGGCCGGCTCGATAGCCCAGTGGATAGGGCACCGGCATACCACATGGGAGGCCCCGGGTTCAATTCCCGGGGACCTCTCCTAGTGGGCAGACCGCCTTGAGAATGGCAAGCCGCCATGGGCGGGCCAGAGCCGCCGTGGGCAGGGCAAAAAGCTGCCACAGACAGGCAAAAGCCGACACGGGCAGGGCAGGTCGGTCACCCGCGAATGGAGCACAGCCAGCCACCCGCGAACTGAAAGCCGGCCGTGAATTGAAGCAGAAGCCGCCCACAAGCGGGGAAAGCCACGCCTGCGCAGTGACCAGTCTCGGCGTGTCGCCGCAGCGGGGGGGAGGGGAGATATGTAATAAAATAAATAAATCTTAAAAAAAAAAAAAAAAAGAGATACCACTACACAACTACCAGAATGGCTAAAAAAAAAGAAAACAAACAAAAAGATATGTAAAAGAATGTTCAAAGTAGAAATACGTGCAACAACAAAAACTAAAATCAACTGAAAAGTCAAACCACTGGAGAATGGGCAAACTGCTGTAGATTCCTATATAGAATACTATACAGCAGTGAAACTTTTCATGATTCCATTTTTTCTCCTTTGTTGGCTTACTATTATTCTTTATTATTTAAGCGTTTGTTTTAGGATTCATATTTGTCATTAACTTATTACAGTCTACCTTCAAATGATATGCCACTTCATATACTATATAAGAACATTATGATAGTATACTTCCATTTATCTCCTGACAGCCTTTGTGCTATTATTATGATACATTTTACTTTCACATGTTATAAATCCACTACACTGTTATTATATTTGGTTTAGACAATCATTTTAAGGAGATTTACCTAAAAAAAGTTATATATATATGCCTATAATATGTGTAAGATTTTCAGTGCTCTTCATTCTATCGTGCAGATCAATATTTCCATCTGATATCATTTCCCTTCTTCCTGAATGACTTCTTTTGACATTTCTTTATTGTGGTTTTGCTAGTGAAGGTTTCTTTCAGCTTCTGAATGTCTGAAAATATCTTTATTTTGCTTTCATTTAAAAAAATATATTTGTTGGGCATAGAATTCTAGGTTGAGTTTTTTTCTTTCACTAGTTAAAGATATTCCTCCACTGTCTATTCACTGCATTGTTTTGTGACATAAAATTTGCTTTCAATTTTATTTTTGTTACTTTATATAATGTCTTCCCCTCTGGGTGCTTTATTTCTCTTTATCACTGTTTTTGAGCATTCAATTATAATTTAATTATAATGTGCCTTGGTGTAGTTTCTTCATGTTTCATGTGTTTGGAGTTTATTGGATCTGTGGGTTTATAATTTTCATCAAATTAGGAATATTTTTAGCCATTATTAATCAAATATGTTTCTGCTGCCCCCCCCCTTCATTTTCAGGGCCTCCTACTACATATATATTAGGTAGCTGAAAATTTCCCCATAGCTCTCTAATGCTTTTAATTCTCTGCTCATGTTTTAAAAGTCTGTTTTCTCTTTGTATATCATTTGTGATAGTTTCTATTCTATTTCTGTGTTTTCAAGTTTAATAATCCTTTATGCTTCAATGTCTAATCTGCTGTTAAAACCAACTCAGTCATTGTGGTTTCATCTTTAGATGAACTGGGTGTTTTTCAAGTCTTTAATATTTCTATTTAACATATTCAATCCCTAGTTTTTGAACATATGAAGTACAGTTATACTGCTTTATTATACTAGTCTGTTAATTCTAACATCTGTGTTTCAATTGATTACTTTTTTCATTTTGGGTTGTACTTTCTTGCTTCTTTGCATGCCTGGTAATATTTTATTGAATGCCAGACATTGTGAATTTTAACTTTTTGTATTCCTATAAATATTTTTGAGCTTTGTACTGGAACAGAGTTAAGTAACTTGGAAAGAATCTGATCTTTTCAGGTCTTGCTTCTGAGATTTGTTAGGTGAGAATTTAGTCTAGAATTAATTATTCCCCAGTATAAAACCAAAATCCTTACGAGTACTGTACCCAATACTCCATGAATTATGAGACTTTACAGTATGACTGTTGGGAAGAGGCACTATTCCCAGTCATGAATGAGTTCTGAGAACTGTTCCTTCTAATCCCTTCAAGTGGTTCTTTCCTTAGGTTTAGGCAGTTTCTCAAGGAGGTCCCTCTACAGCTCTCTGGAGTTCTTTATGTAGCTGTCCTCTCTCCAATACTCCACTCTGCAAACTCTAACCACCTTGGCCTCTCCAGGATTTCAGCAACAGCTCCTCAACTCAAGAAATCTACTGGATTCTGCCTGGGTTCTCCCTCCCTACACAGTAGCTGGGGCAACCATGGGGCTCATTTAGTTTGTTTCTCTCCCTTGAGGATCACTGTCTATGTTCAATACTTTGAGAAACACTTTTTCCACATATTTTGTCTGTTTTTGTAGGTATTGCAGGTGGGAGGGGAAATTTAGTCCATGTTATTTCAAGTGGAAGTCCACAATAGTGAATATTAATTAACTACAGCTTTATGTATTAATAAGGAGGAATCTCAGGAACAAGTAAGTCAGAAGGATACATACACTATGAATGATTCCATTTAAGTAAGGTTCAAAAACATGCAAATAACAGCAAATGAATGAAAAATTCAAAATTCGAAATAATGATTACCTCTAGGAGTGAGAGACACGCTTAGAGAGGAATATACCATCTTGATGATATACTATTTATTAAGCTACACAGATAAAAGATACATAGATGTTCATGCTATTGCTATCACTAGACTTTTAATATAACTATTTTTACATATATTCAGCATTTAATATAAATTTAAAAACTTATTACATATCATTGGAGACATGTGGTTTGATTCTATAAGTAAAATATGCTTCAAACTAAATGTGACTGTTATATATCACATATTTAGAATGTTAAATTTTAACTCCAAGATAACTGCAAGGAATATAGATGAAAAATATATCCAGATAGAAAAGAGAAGACATCAATATGGTACAACATTAAAAAAAAATCAAATAAAGATGAATGTAGGCATTAATGGAAGAATTTAGGGTCAAAAAAAGTATAAGACTAATGAAGACTAAATAGCAAAATAGAAGAAAGTTCTTCATTACTAGTGGTTACTTTAAAAGTAAATGGATTAAACTCTCTGGCCAAAAGAAAGAGATTGACAGAAAGGATTAAAAAAAAATAAAAAAGCATGACTGAACTATTTGCTGTTTACAAGAGACTCACCTTAAATTCAAAGACATAAGTGGTTGAAAGTTCAAGGATCGAAAAAATATAGAAAATATGTAACATGGAAGTTGTAACCAAACAAGAGCTGGAGAAGCTATATATATATATTTTATCTGGTTGCGTGATTATCTTTTTTGGTGCGTTGCTTTGCTACGTGGGGTCCTGCACCTCCCTGCACCACACAGGTCTGGGACAGCTTTTTCTTTTTCTCACCAGGAGGTCCTGGGGATCGAACCCGGGTCCTCCATATGGTAAGCGGGAGCTCAATTGCTTAGGCCACTGCCGCTTCCCTATATATATATATATTTTGGAGTAGCTATATTAATATCAGATAAAATAGACTTTAATAGATTTTTAAGTCAAAAACTATTATAAGGGACAAAAGTCATTATATACACATAAAGGGGTCCATTCAATAAGAAGACATAACAATTATAAATATATGCACCTAACAGCAGAGCCCAAACATATGAAGTAAATATTGAGAGATTTGAAGGGAGAAATAGATAGTTCTAAATTCATAGTAGGAGACTTTCATACACCACTCTCAATAATGGCTAGAACATCTAGACAGAAGATCAATAAGGAAAGAGAAGACTTGATGATACTCTAAACCAGGAGTTCTTAATAAGGATTCCGTAGGCTTGAATTGACATTCAAAAAAACATTATTCTTGTGGGGACATGTTGGTATGGGTGGGATATATTTATTAAATAATACACAGTATAGTGTGGACTTTGTAAGGGGTCCGTGGTTTTCACCTGACTGGCAAAGGGGTCCAAAGAACTGAAAAGGTCAAGAACCCCTGCTCTAAATCAACTAGACCTAACAGACATATATAGAACACTTGACCCAATAGTAGCTGAATACACATACTTCTCTAGTGCACATGAATTATTCTGCAAGACAGGCCATACGTTAGATCACTAAATAAGTCTAAATAAATTCAAAATTACTGAAATCATACAATATGTCTGTTCTGACTACAATGGAATGAAACTAGAAATCATTAACAGAAGGAGAAATGGAACAGTTATAAATACATGGAAATTTAAAAACGGACTTTTAAACAACCAGTGGATCAGAGAAAAATCACAAGGGATGTTAGGAAATATCTTGAGGTGAATGAAAATGAAAACACAACATACCAAAACTTATGGGATGTAGCAAAGGTAGTGCTAAGAGGGAAATTTATAGCTCCAAATGCTTATATTTAAAAAGAAGAAAAACCTCAAATCAGAGACCTAACCTCAAAACTGGAGGATCTAGTAAAAGATGAGAAAACTAACCCAAAGCAAGCAGAAGACAAGAAATATCAAAGATTAAAGCAGAGATAAATGAAATACAGAAGAAAAAAACAATAGAATCAACAAACCAAAAGTGGATTCTTTGAAAAGATCAATAAAATTGAAAAACCTTTAGCTAGACTGACAAAGAAAAAAGGAGAAAAGACACAAATAATTAAAATCAGAAATGTAAATGAGGACATTACTACAGACCCCACAGATATAAAAAGGACCATTAAGAGTATACTATAAAAAGCTATATGCCAATAAATTAGATAACCTAGATGAAATGGACAGATTCCTAAAAATGCACAACCTACAACAACTCAATACGAAATAGAAGATTTTAACATCCAATAAGCAGTGAAGAGATTGAATCAGTAATCAAAAAACTCCCAACAAAGAAAAGCCCTGGACCAGATAGCTTCACAAGGGAATTCTACCAAACATTTCAAGAATTAACACCAATCCTGCTCAAACTCTTCCAAGAAATTGAAGAGGGACTATTCCTTAACTCATTCTAAGAGGCCAACATAACTCATATCAAACCCAGATAAAGATATCACAAGAAAAGAAAATTACAAGTGCCTATGAACACATATGCAAACATCTTCAACAAAATATTAGCAAACAGGGCCCGGCTAGATAGCTCAGTGGATAAAGAGCGCGCTGGGAAACCACATGGGAGGCCCTGGGTTCGGTTCCCGGGGACCTCTCCTAGCGGGCAGACCGCCTTGAGAATGGCAAGCCGCCATGGGCGGGCCAGAGCCGCCGTGGGCAGGGCAAAAAGCTGCCATGGACAGGGCAAAAGCCGCCACGGGCAGGGCAGGT
>PVKH010019039.1:0-14956 GCA_004027955.1 Chaetophractus vellerosus
GGAACAAAGGAATCCAGAAGCCTGAACCCTGGAGACGTCGGCAGCCATCTTGCTCCAACACGTGGACTTTGGTATGGGAAGAAATTTATGCTTTGTGGCCTGGTAACTGTAAGCTTCTACCCCAAATAAATACCCTTTATAAAGACTGACCAATCTTTGGTATATTTCAAAAGGCACTCCTGTGGCTGACCAAAACAAATATGTACCATTAAAATTGATTTGTTTATTTTAAATTATATTTCCTATGCAGATAATCCCAGAAATGGACGTTCACTGAGGGCCTTAAAACTGTTTTTTACAAGGAATTAAAACTTCATATTTGTGGACTTAAGTTTCCCTTCAAACTTCTTTTTTTCAATTAGCTTTTCTCATTGCTCTTGTTAAAACAATGCTAAATTTTCTACAGTAGCCTGGCAAGCTTAACTACCTGCAGTTTTGCATGTGTGAGTGACAGCTGGATTTAGATGTATACAATTGACCTTGTTTTGTCAAAACCATCATATAAAGCTTCCAATTTGTCTTGTTGAATCCAGGCTACTTCTCTGATTTTTGCCTTCCTTTGAGGACAAGTTTTTAACTGGTTTCCACATTTCCACATCCAGTTAGAATAACTGGAAAGTCAGTTAGAATGAGTGATTCAGATAACAGAGCACTGTCAAATCATTTGTTATCTTGCCTTAAAATTTGTTTAGCATAACCTATCTATGATATGTCTGAATGACATGAAGCAGTTTATTTTACAGCTCTTAAAAAATGGCACACAAATATTTTTGAAGATTAACATACAAATGTGGACAGAGCCTAAATTAAGCCTGGTAAATTTTTTTATTACCAAAATGATTCAGTGAAAAAATTCTGTCAAATTGCATGATTTTATATTTACAAGTTAAAACATCCTCATGGGAATCATTGAAATCAGATGTTAGACATAAAAGAAAAATAAAGCATCCTTTCTTTCCTTTATTTTATATTTTGAAGATTATTTTTTCATGATAATGACATATGCTCAAGACATGAAAACTACTATATTCTAGTAACTGTCATAAGTAATTTGAATATTTCATCTGTTTTAATCCACCTATGCAACAAAAGGTAGGTTGATAATAAGAACACTGAGGCTGAGAGTTCAAATAATATGCCAAATTGAATTCAATTAATGTGCCAGAATTCAAGTTCAGTTTTCTCTGATTTCAAACCTCAAGCTTTTCCCACTACTCTATTTTGTTCACTGAAAATCAGGTTTTATAACGACATTATATTCCAATTAAAAGGAAACAAGTTAGACATTTATAAGGGAGTTCACAGCAGGTATCCAGAAACTGAGTGCATCTATTTAATTTGAGAAGTAAAATGACATTTTCTAAAAGAAATTAACTTTAGCTCACAGCGGAGACACTCAAAATGCCATGCAACTTTTAGAAAGGGAAAGAAGAGAGAAGGGGAGCATAAATAAAAATAAGATTTCACAACCTCCAAAATAGTAAGCACCATTATTTTCTCCAGAGTTAATATAACTTTAAATTCAGATAACAGAGAAGACTGAATATATATACATAGTTGCTTGTTCATGTAAATGTGCATCAGAATTTACTCTTAGTGCCACAACCAAACAAGTCATACTTTGGGAAAGTATAATTATTAAAAGTATAAATACTCCTAGGAAAAGAAAATTTGCAAAATATTAACTTAAATTTATTTTTCTAATTTTTTTCATCCTTTCTCTAGATAGCCATGTGTTTGTTTCTCTCCTTCCTTTAGGAACATTTTCTGACCCAAGTTCCAAAGCAGAAGTTGCCCAGTAGACACTACCCTTCCATTTTTTGTAAATCCCTATACTCCTTGAGGAGATTTAATTAGGTACCCTAGAGGTGGAAAAATAATGGAGATTACCTTGCAGATGCAGCAAGGCTCACAGGACAAATTTCCTGAGGCTGAGGAGGGAAATGGAGTTCTCTATTTTTGGATGCTTGAGGAGCCCATGCACTGCTTACTGCTTTCTGGCAGGGCACCATTTAGGCTTCAAGAGTTGAGGGGAGGGGCCAGCTCGATAGCCCAGTGGATAGGGCGCTGGCATACCAAATGGGAGGCCCCGGGTTCGATTCCCGGGGACCTCTCCCAGCGGGCAGACCGCCTTGAGAATGGCAAGACACCATGGGTGGGCCAGAGCCGCCATGGGCAGGGCAAAAAGCTGCCACGGACAGGGCAAAAGCCGCCACGGGCAGGACAGGTCACCCGCGAATGGAGCGCAGCCAGCCACCTGCGAACTGAAAGCCGGCCGTGAATGGAAGCAGAAGCCGCCCACAAGCGGGGAAAGCCACGCCTGCGCGGTGACCAGTTTCGGCGAGTCACCGCAGCGGGGGGGAAGGGGAGATATGTAATAAAATAAATTCATTAATTTAAAAAAAAAAGAGTTGAGGGGAGTAGGGTTATGGTGCCTGGGGTGAAGCCAGACCTCTGCAACAAAATCTGGTCCTCAAGATGAACACTTAGGCAGCAGAGAGGCTGGGTCTAAGGGAACCATGCAGTCTGGTGCTTTAAAAGTCTCACAAGCAAAACACCCTTTAAGTCTTGGCACCATATATAAGACCCAATAACCTTAACACACCTTGACAGATGCACCTGGGCTGATGTGGCCATAATGTCAAATTTAAGGTCATTAACTATAATAAAGATAAATGATACCTTTATATACCTATGTTTGTAGTCTTAGGCTCATAGTTCTTCGATAGTATAGAAATTTAAGAATGACTGATACTGCTAAAAATTGTTACATGTAATTGCATAAAATTTAAATTTAAATATATTACCACAATCAAGTTTTATCTGAGAAAGGTTGGAAGGCAAGAAACAGAAAAGCTTGCTTTGTGGCATCCACTCTTTTAAGGTCTCCTCTATAAGTTAAAAAAAAAAGAAAAAAAAACTTTCTTGTTTTAACAGAATATCTCTCAAATCTTAAAAGGTGGAATAATACATCAGAGAAGGTATAGAGATAATTCAAACATATCATTGGGTGCTGATTCTTTAAAGTTTGAGAAATCTTTAAATTTAGCTCGCTTTTAAAACTATTAAAAATAACTCAAGTTAAACTATTTCATTCACAGCTTGTTTTACCACTATTTAAGTCACAAATCACTCAGGAAAAAAATAGTTAAAATAATTTTGGGAAAAACAATTTAAGAAATAAATGAAACTTTTCAAGGGAAAATAAAAATTTTGAGATATTTTCTTTTAGTTGAAGCAATTATTATTAAAGAAAAAGTATGAAAGAAGGAACTTTTTTGTAGGCATAAAATGTGTAATATTCGAATCTAGCTTTAGACAAACATTCTGAAAATCCTGGCTTTTCCTTTTATAGTGAATCTGAATAAAATAGTCTTAGACATCACAATTTCAGCATTAAAATTAAAGGAAGTTAATAAAACACCTAAGAACTTTAATATTTCAATTTTATTTCATTAAGACTGTGTAATGTTTAAAATAGAAGATATGAATGATTCATTTTCAGAAAGATGCAATTTCTAATATCCATCAAAAATACCGTGAGCACACTAGAAATAATAAGACTTGCAAGCAGAAATTATGATGCTAAAAAGTAGTTTTCAAAGAAATATTTTAAGAAACCCAAGGTTGGCCCAGAAGTATATATATATGTATTCCGCAGTCCTACCTGCTTCAACATGCTTTTATTCTTCAACCTCTGAACCTTGTTCAAGGGTGATTTCATGCATTCACTGTGTAAACAGTCATTAAGAAGTAAATGTTTCATATTTGCTAATGCTTAAGGATTTGATAGTGAACAAATCCAAATAATTGCCTTGAGGGGCATGCAATTTAGTGCAAGTTTAAGGGCAATTAGAAGCAGTTTATAGCAGCAATCTTCCCAGCTCAGGGAAAGCTTCCTGGAAGAAATGACATCTAACCAAAACCAGAAAAAAAGTGTGAGTTATCCAGGTAATAGTGCATGAGCACACAGGATTTACAGCTTAGTTAGAGAAAATGTGGAAAAGATGAAGTGAGAAACATATTGACAGATTTTAGGAATTACAAATAACCCCTTCACATTTCATAACCTGAATACCTTGTGCAATTGGATTTGTACTATTATTGGATGAAGAGAAAAGAATTGTGATTTTGAAGCCACAAAATATTGGTTTCAGATCCCAAATATAACACTTATCATGTGACCTTAGGTAAATTACTTATCTGAAGTTCAGTTCCTTAATAATACATAAATAGGAATAAAAATTAGTATCTTTGTTGAAATGATGAAACGAGATAGCAAGGAAACAACCCCTTTCCTATAGAAAATGCTAAGCAAATATTTACTTGGCAACATTCAAGCCTAATAAGGCATTTTTGAGACAAATTCTAGGGCCAAGCAGAAATCTTTGATATTTCATATTACCTCATCCCTCTCCCTCCCCCAGGGCTCAATTCCATCTCAGAAATACAATGTTCACCCAACTGCTTTCCTTGCTTCCATTATTTCACGGTTCCATTTAAGTCTCTAAACAGAGTGATGTTCTTAAATGTAATTTTAAATTTGCCCCTATCTTGGTAAGAGTTCTTAAATGACTTTGAGTTATACTTAGTGATGCTTTAACAGGGCCTACAAAGCCCTGCTGATCTAGCTCTTGTTTTTTCCTACAGTCTTAACTCATTCCTCTTCCCTCCACTCACTCTGCTCCAATTTCACTTATCTTTATGCTTTTCAAATATGCATTGATTTTGTCACCCTTTAACATTTTCACCTGATACTACCCTGGCTGTAGTACTCTTTCCCTACTTTCAACAGTTTAATTCTTTACCTAAGGCAATGTTTTTTGCTGTTGTTGTTTTCCTCAGCACATGTGCTGTTTTCTTGCTACTCTTTGTCATAGTTTGCAATTATTTTTTAAACTGATTTTTTACTTCTTTTTCATATATTATCCACTAGACTCTTAACATGAAGAAAAGAATGACCAGGTCTAACCTGTCCACTGTTTTCTCTCTAGTGCTTAGGGAATGGTCAATCAGTATTTATTAAAAGAATGAACCCATAATGCCTTAATCATAAGACCCTGAGATTTTCAGTTCATATGCATTCTACATCCCTTTGCCTCTGAAGAAGGAAATTAAGTTGAAAAATTTTCATTGGTTCAGCTTGATTCAAGAACACTTTGAGTTAGAGAATGAAAGAGAAAGCTAATATTCTCTTTCAAATATTGCTTTGAGTAGTCAATGGTAGAAAATTCCTTAGGAAATGTAAAGTCTATGAAGAAAAAGTCTTGAATGATGCACTACCATTCTTTTCTGATGGCATGGGGCACTGTTTCAAGTAATAGATGATGGCATTAAGGTAGCTTCCCACTCTTTAGAGACTAGCTTGAAAGAAGGGAGCATTTAGAGGAACAAACTTCCTCAGGAATTTACAGTTAAGGGCGTTTCAAATACCATCTCACAATCTCATGACATCATCCTGAGCTTGCTGGGGAGGGCCTGGCTAATCAATTTGATATAAAATCTTTGTCCATGACAGCTTGTGAAGGAACTCAGCAAGTTCCTCCTCACAATAGATTTCTACTTCATTAATTGTAAACCTGTTTTTGATTCTGCGGCACAAGACAACCTCCAGAGGATCACTGAAATGACAAGCTTCCCCGATCGGCTCATTGGGATGTTACTGCTGCTTTTCAGGAAAATTGAAAGGCATGAATCCATCAATTAAAAGGAAAGGTGCTAGTCCCTAATGTTTTGTGAGTCCACTGAGGCGGATGTGAGAAGCAAGAATATTACATTACATAATTATGTTGTTTTAAAGGAGTATTTTTTTTTCTTTCAGTGTGGGTACTTTAAAACCACTATTAAAACTTGAATAATGTATAATAATCTTAATTCAAAAACATAATAGAGAATGGGAAAATGCACTTTGATTGAGCAAACTCCATTAAATTATTATTGCTTTAAAGCTCACTACACACTGATTTGACTTTTAAAAATATTTTTGAAAATGCATATTTTTCCCAATTCATTTCAAATATGTTTTATATACATATCAGAGATAAGCTTGGTTAAGAATTTCAGTTTAGAGCATAGTTTGAATAAGTGGAGTTATGTTTTAGTGGATACTTCAAAGATATATTATGAAATAACAGAGAGACAAAATTAGTATCTTGAGAGACAAAACTAGGTTCTTGAAATCTGAATTTAGTTTGGATAGATGTGAAGAGTAGGGTATTTTTCTCTGGAAGAATTAGAGATTACATGCCTGAAAATAATCTTGATTTTAAAGTAAGTTAATCATCTACCATACATGGATACCCAGCCCAATAATGTTTTTAACTTGCATATCTATTCTCCCACAAAGCACAGTGCAAATATTATTTGAACATTTTAAATTCTTTTTTGTGTTTTACAAATTTTAATTTCTATATAGGCTAGCTCACTAATTATATTGCAATTAATGAATGAGTTTTGATGAAAAAATTTGCAAGTCTAACATTTAAAAATTGGAATAAAATTTCCCATTGACATAACTTTCCATAAAGGGAATGTAAGTTTTTTAAGCCATTAAAATACACCCAAATATTTAGGTATGAAAGATAAGATTATTTTATAAAAAGATTATTTTAATATCACCTCTTTTGGAGAGAAATATGCCACAATTTGAGATGTCTGTAATATATCTTCTACTATTGCAAGAATAAGATCTCCCCCATGTCTACCTTCTACACTTAGAAGACCAGGCAAGCAGGCTCTAATCCACAGATATGTGAACAGTGCTTTGCAGGACAAGATATGGGAGGCAGTGACGTCCACACTGTGCAAGGATTCTAAATGTGCGGTGAGAGGGGTTTTTAGTGGCAAAAGGTGCAAACAGTGTGAATGGACACAGGTGAGATTAAGAAGGGCCACTAGCATACTGAGGATGGAGGCAGAAAGGATGGTCTTGTCAAGAGCTCAACTGTGATTGTTTGGTTCTTGCCCTTCTCTTAGTTCTCTTCTTCTTCCTTCAAGGACCAAGGCCCTGAAAGGAGGGCGGAATTTGCAGAAAGTTTTAATCCTGTTGGGTTTCTGTGTATTAGTTCCATGTTTACTCATGCATGATTTTATAGCTAGCATTAAATAAAAATAGGCTTAGGGTAAAAACAGCAGAGTTTCAATATCGTGCTATATCACAGAAAAGGAGTTTATTTATTTGAATATAAAAAGTGCTTGACTTTAATAATATCAAACAGCAACTATATTTTTTGAATCAACTGATAGTTCAAGATTTTTTCATTCTGATAAATTTCAAGTGATTTATATTTATTATACAAGTCCAAAGAGGAATTACATGGATTGCAAAAAGAGTTCATTTTTTTCAATAAATAACATAAATATTTTTAAAACCATTGTAATGAAATAAAAAAGAATCCCTCATTCTGACTTCCATACCCTAAAAATAAACTAGACATAATACAATTTTAGAAGAAATGAAAGCAACATTAAGGAAAAAGTTGAACTTGGCTACCTCATTATTGATGATGATGATAATAAAAATGATAATATTAGTGTCATTTCTTAAAGTATTTAACATGTATCAGAGATTGTGTTAAATGCTTAATATTTTAATTCAATCCTCAAATCAACCCTAGGGTAAAATGTTATTTTTTTATTAAATTTATATAGGAACTGAGATTAAGGATGTTAAAGAATTTGTCCATGGTCACACATCATTGTTAAAACCAGGATTCAAACCAAGATGTTCAATATATAATACAGGCTATCACTCACTACATTGTGTTGATTCTGAGCTCTGCTTTTCAATCACACTGTTATTTTGTTGTTTTTCTTTCTTCTACTTCTCCTCCTTTATTTGTACTTTCTTTCATTCATTCACTGTTCTAAAGATCTACATCTGAGCTGTTTTTCTCCAAAAAGTTGTATTACTGTAAGTTCCTTATGTTAGCTATATGATGTGGGCAGAGTTTTAGGAAAATATCTCAGGTAAATCAAGATCTTGGTGGTAGGGTATGTTATGTATAAATTGTTGCCTAATGAATTAGTTCAAACAAAATTAGTGGCTTAAAACAAAAACTTTGTTATCTCATAGAGTTTCTCTGGGTCAAGAATCCGGAGTGGCTTAGCTGGGTGGTTGATCTCAGAGACTGCAATCAATTTGTCACCAGAGGCTGCAGACATTTCTAAGCACCATTGGTGCTGGAGAATCTGCTTCCAAAGTTGCTCACTCACAAGTTTTTGCAAGTTAGTGATGGTTGTTGACGAGAGGCTTCAGTCCTCACCACATTGACTTCCCATAGGGCTACTGAATTCTTCACAACATGGCAGCTGGCTTACTCTAGGACTTGTTATCCAAGAGAGGAGAAGGCCTGACCTAGTCCCAGAAATCAAACACTATCGTTTTTCACAATAACCTAATAGTTACACAAATCATCAATTTTCAATGTGGGAGGGAGCTACTCATGGGGACTTTAATTCTTTTAGTGAAATGTTATAGTATTGAGGAGGCTAGAGAACTTATGAGTTAGAGAATGTGACCCAGAGAAAGAAATAGTTAATATAGATACATTTCACAGATTGAATCAACAAAACTTAGAAGATATTCCAGTTTGGGAGGAAGATTTAGAGCCATGACTAAAGAGAGTTTGTGATTACTGCAAGTATTTTTAGTTTGGGTAGTAAAGGAAAAAGAAAAGAAAAAAATGTAAAAACAAAACCAAAAATATCTCTGCTCGTAGTTGGTATAGGAGGAAATTATTCCAAGTCAGTGAATATTCATTAGTTTATCTATTTATTTATTTAATCAATTATTCAACAAATATTTATGTGTGGTATATTATGTTCAAGAAAATTGGACAAGGTGAAGGAGACATAGCATTGAAAAGACAGATCGTTGTGGGTTTTTTTTGCCTGCGTGGAGCTTACATTCTAGTAGGCAAGGTAAAGATCCAATCTATGCTCTATAATCTACCAATTTAAGGAAAGGTTTTCCCATAAGCCAAAATCCTCTTATAGGAATATTCCAATCTGTCTGCTTTCTTTTACAGCAGAACCCCAAAAATATTGTCTATACATGATCTATTTACTCTCTAACCTAGCTCTTTTCTTCAACTAATTTTAGATAAATTTTGATTTCTATCTACCTGAATGAAAATTCTCCTTCAAAGTGACCAGTAGCCTCATTCTTGCCAAAGCCAACTGTCTAACTCCACCTCTCAGCAACATTGAATAACCTAAACATTTTCCCAAGTACATGCGATTATCTACTTCTCTTCTCCACAGGAATGTCTAACAGTCATATCACACTTAACCAGCTCAAAAGATAGTTTATAATCCATAGTTCTAATCTGTTTTATTCCTAGTCTTCCTCAACTCAGAATATGACAATATCATGTACTGACTTCTCAAATCAAAATTATAATTGGTTTGTTGATACCATTCACAAGTTGATCCAATACATCCCAAATCTGATCAATATCACTTCAAAAATATATGCCAACCCTGACCATTTCTCTATGTCTCCCTTCTACCATCATAAAACTGACTACTAATTAGCCCCCCGCTGATTTCTCTGCTTGCACATTTACCCTCTTACAAAAAAATATCATATCACTCCCCAGCATAAAACCTGACAGTGACTTACATAACAGTGTTCAAATAAAATTCAAACTCCTTACCTGATCCACAGGTTTCAGTATGACCTGACCTCTGACTACCTCTCATCTTTTATCTATCCCCTTCATACTATAAGTCAGGGACAACGAAATTTTCACTTTCCTGTTCTTTCAATAGGTCAAATTTTCTTCAAAATTGAACTATTGTATTTGCTCTTCCTGATATATGCATGGGTATCTTATTGTAATTTTGTTTTTACCTCAAAATTTCCTTCTACATCTAAAATGTTCATCTGATTCTTCCCATTCACTTTCAATCACATCATGTTTTTTTCTCTATAACACTTATCACTGTGTGTTTATGTGTTTTCATTTTTGTTTATATGTTTATTATATATACATTTCTTATATATATATATATATATATATATATGGCATGTAAACTTCTTGAAAACAGAACTTTTCTGGTTTGTTCACCACACTTAGATGTATTTAGGAAATTGTGGAACATCAATGAATACTTATTGCACACCTACTTGAAATGTTATTTTTAAGTTTTCTTTCAAACATTATTGGAACATTTTTAGAATCTAAGATTAGGTCTTTCTACTTTTGTATCTTTTTTTTCAAGAAGTGCAGCACTAGCACATTATACTTTTGGTAAGAAAATTGAATTTACGATTAGTCTAATATTAACTTAAGGTTGAGTTAATATATCACATATTAAGTAATTAAAGTTTTTGCACTCTATTTTTAAGACACATTATAAAATTTACATACCTCAGTAGAAGGTATTATGAATTGTGTCCCTCCAAAAGATACATTCAAATACTAAACTCCAGTCAAGTAAATGTGATGATATTTTGAAATAAGGTGTTTGTAGATGTTTTAAGTTAAGGTGAGGACAAACTGGATTAGGGTGGGTCTTATGGGAAGAGGGAAATTTAGACACATACAGACAGACTGAGAAAGAAGATGACCCTGTGATAGAGGAAGAGATTGAATTAATGTCACAATCCAAAGAACATCACGAACTGCCAGCAAGCCATCTCCAGAACCCTATAAACTTAGAAGAAACATGGCCCTGCCCATACCTGGATTTTTAATTTCTTTCCTCCAGATCTGTAAGACAATAAATTTCTGTTGTTTTAAGTTCCCAGTTTGTAGTACTTCATTACAGCAGCTGTAGGAAACTAAGACAGAAAATATAATGAGTGTGTAGAACATGAGCTTTGGAATCTGAAATGCTAGTATATTAATAATAATTCTCTTGTTATCTGGCTGTATGGCTTTAGATTTTTATCTAATATTTATAATATTCAGTTTCTTAGTTATAACATGGAACTAATTGTAATTACAACTATATAATTCATTGATTTCCACTGTATATTAAAACAGATAATGTCAGTAAATCACTTGGCAATGTACCTGACAGAGTTTCAGACTATAAACACTTTATTATTATTAACATGTTTAATGACTTGAAAAGTTAAATTCTCAACAATTCCAGATCCAGGAAAAGTTCTCTTTTAATTATTATCTTTGTTATCTAGTTGGTATAGAGTAGGTTGCAAATAATGTAGAAATCCTTTAGGAAAAATGCAGAAGGACATTCAGTAGGCTACAGTATTCTTTTCTTTAATTATTTTATGGGAACTTATTTAATGTTGATGCTTATGAATATAATATCACAATATATGCCCAAAGGAATAGAGCTGTTAGCATTAACCAAAGGAATAGGATAAAATTTCTAAAATTAAATGTGCTTCTATTTTCCCAGACTAAAGTCGCTACAGATCTTCAATAAGAAGTGTTGGATGAAAACATGATCACAAGCAATTAAAGCAAATATCTATATCAAAAAAAAAAAAGAACACAGAAGAATGTTTGCTTACTATTTGTCAGACTGTTTTTCAGTGGTAGAATGGCAAGTTCATTCTAATTCTAATGAAAAAATTCAATGCCATTGAGTCTCATTGGTTAAATGATGATAAAAATAGTTCCTACTTCATGGAAATTGTATAAAGATTATTAAATATACTAAAGTATTTAGTACAGTATTAACTTAGTTGATCATTCATTGAAAATGATCTTTTCTATCATTATTAATAGTTTCAATATAGACTTTGAGGAATATATTTGTTTTTGGGTTCACAAAAGTCAGAAAAGGCTGATATTGTAGTATTTAATGATATATTACAGTATATAAGACAAACACAAAATCCTAATATGAGGACTAAATATCACATCAAATAAAATATAGCTGAAGTGATATGGTGTTCATAGCTACATACATTTTCCTCAAAAATAAAATTCAATAAAAGGGATTTTGTTATGATTCTGGGCTTAAGGCAAAGGAAGGTTAGAGTTTTGGTCACTCTTCACTTTGCCATATGGATAATTTTCCCTTTCCCATTAAGGAAAATGGGAAAAGTCAATTAGTTTACAATATGCTGTAAGCACTTTCAAGATGTGGAAAATAAAAAATTGAACATTCCAGGAAATGGTAATGAATGTCATGAGTCACGATTTATAAGCAGAAAAGCATATAACACATTCAGGGACATCCTGAAAGATGAGGCAGAGGAAATTGTCTGGCAGCAATTTGTACAGGACATTGCCTGTCGAGCTAAGGACTGTGAACTTTATCTCTTATATAAAAGGCAGGAACAAATCTTCTGGGTTCAGCAAATTCTGTCCTCTAAAATTGACCGTATTTTGAGTTCATGTTATGGGCAAAAGGTTCAGAAGACTTATGAGGAATCAAAACTTAATCCTATAAATGAAATATATCCCCAAAACATTTTGACAAGCAACAAAAAATATAGATCTAGAGAGGCTTTTCTTTAAAACATAATTCAACCTAGCATGAAAAACAATTTAGACCATGAAACAAAAGATTAAGACTAAGATAATTCATACACTGGGATAATGAAAATTTGAGAAAAAATTGAAATTATGATCACCCACTCATTATTGGGCCATTTTCTTTTCTCTCTTATCATTTGGTGAGATGATTCCCAAATTTTAAATAAAAACTGATGGTTTAAATTATCTCTGAGAAACAGCTTTTATGTGTGTGTTCAAAAAGGGGAAGGTTGAGAGTATATTACAGATAGATGTATAGATAATAAATGATATATTGATAATAGGTAGACATACACTACAATATATATACTTAATATATAATATAAGTATGTGTATTATATTTACAATCATACTGGCCACATTGGTATAATAAACCCTAGCCTATTTCATTTGCAAATTAAAACTACTTCTAGTACACACATTCCAGATTATTAAAGGAAAAAAAAATATCTTGGGGTCCATTTAAAACCTGCAAGAGTATGGAGGCTTCCCAAAGCAAAATAAGTATAAAATTAATGTTAATACATCAGACTATTTTAGATCTATCTGGTATATTCAGTTTTCCTTAGCTAAATTATGTCAACCAAATGATATTAGGAATCAAATCAATAAAATCTGATATTGATATCCTAAAGTATAAAGACTCAAACCTCCATCAGATTGTTTTCCATATGCCAGCTCATCTCAAAACATGATGTTGTGTTGGGGTCAACAGCCCTAACAAAAGTAGCTTCTATTATACTTAACTATTTTTCTGGTTTTCTATTATTGTGTAACAAACTACCTGCCCCCAAATTTGATAGCTTTAAAAAGTAAACATTTTATTATATCACCTTATTTTGTGGATCAGGATTTCAGGCAGAGCTTAGAGTTTGGTTTTGAGTTTTTCTGCTCTTTGAGGTGGTGACTGTGGTCACTCAGTGATATTGAGTTTGGTGTTTGGACCAGACTGTCTGGCATCTCAGACAACTGGAAAGACAGATCATCTGAGTCCTTCTCTGTGCCTCTGTGCAGACCAGGGCCCCTCCACTTAGTCTCACCATCAGAGTGGCCAGACTCACATGCTCATTTAAAGATCCTAGGGACCAAGTTGGAAATTGTCAGTTATCTTAGGGCCTGAATGGGCATGGTGTTATTTTTAATTTTTTTCCAAAGCAACCATTGGCCAGACCAGAATAAAGGAAAGGGGAAATACTCCCCATCTCTTGGTAGATGGGGTCTCAAAGAACTTTCAACCATCTTTAATATGAAGGTACTCTATACCAATGATAATCCCATATAGTAGAATTCCTTGGAACTTCCAAGTCCTTAATTAGAAAAGTAAGTATACATTCCTAAGTCTCCTCAAAATTGAGAAATCATATAAAGATATATGGCATTCAAATTCTATACTTGAGGGGCCGGCTCGATAGCCCAGTGGGTAGGGCGCCGGCATACCACATGGGAGGCCCTGGGTTCGATTCCCGGGGACCTCTCCTAGCGGGCAGACCGCCTTGAGAATGGCAAGCCGCCATGGGCGGGCCGGAGCCGCCGTGGGCAGGGCAAGAAGCTGCCACGGACATGGCAAGAGCCGCCACGGACAGGGCAGGTCGCCTGCGGATGGAGCGCAGCCAGCCACCCGCGAACTGAAAGCCGGCAGTGAACGGACGCAGAGACCACCCACAAGTGGGGAAAGCCGTGCCTGCGCAGTGTCCACTCTCGGCACGTCGTCACAGCAGGGGGGAGGGGAGATATGTAATAAAATAAATAAATCTTTAAAAAAAAAAACAATTTCTATACTTGAAAGGAAATATTTCTCTCAAGGAAGCATAATGTGCAGATATACCAATCCTACCCTGGAAATATCTCACCTGTCATCAGAATTCAGTTCAGCTGCTCAGAACCATATTGAACCTCATCTACTCAAATAGCTTCATTTCAGAAAAAGGGTGTTTGTATTCCTGAAAGACCAAGCCAAATACTTTTATTTTCTGTATGCTTCGCACCTAATAATTTTTTATTCCAAAGGTAAAATTAAATTTATATAAGTGTAAACCAGTTGCTCTTAATTTCTAAAGTATGGTTTCCCCAATCACCAATGTTTGAAAAGATATTAAGGCCTAGCCTCAGAGAGACTACATATTACATAGAATTTGTAAAAAATATTATCTGATGAAAATAAATGCCACATTTTTTTCTTAGTAAAAACCATTTAATGGGGAATTTGTAATTAAGATAGTAATGGGTTATGGTTCCTATCTTTGGAACTTTAATGTACATTTGTGTGAAAAAAAGAAAGAATAAAGAAAGAGATAGAGGGGCCCGGCTAGATAGCTCAGTGGATAAAGAGCTCGCTGGGAAACCACATGGGAGGCCCTGGGTTCGGTTCCCGGGGACCTCTCCTAGCGGGCAGACCGCCTTGAGAATGGAAGCCGCCATGGGCGGGCCGGAGCCGCCGTGGGCAGGGCAAAAAGCTGCCACGGACAGGCAAAAGCCGCCACGGGCAGGGCAGG
>PVKH010019040.1:0-14963 GCA_004027955.1 Chaetophractus vellerosus
GAATGGCAAGCCGCCATGGGTGGGCCAGAGCCTCTGTGGGCAGGGCAAAAAACTGCCACGGACAGGGCAAAAGCCGCCACGGGCAGGGCAGGTAGCCCACGAATGGAGCGCAGCCAGCCACCCGCGAACTGAAAGCCGGCCGTGAATGGAAGCAGAAGCCGCCCACAAGTGGGGAAAGCCGTGCCTGCGCAGTGACCAGTTTCGGCGCGTTGCCGCAGCGGGGGGGAAGGGGAGATGTGTAATAAAATAAATAAATCTTTAAAAAAAATAAGAAGATAGTCTTCATTATTCTACTAAATACACTCCTATTTAATACTCCCAAATACTGAATGTATTAATGAAGTGCTGCAGTTTTTGCTTAAGTAATTATTTACATTGTACAAGTTCACTGTTGCTAACAATTAACATATTCATTAAGCAATAATTTATTTTTGATTGTTGCATTTCCCAAAGTATTTTACATAATAAAATTCAGTTCTAGTAAATGGCAGGGATCCTAGAGCAAATTATACAACAACAAAAACACTAATAATTTTCTAAGTGCTTGCTATGTGCTTTCTACTTTGCACTACACCTATGCGATTTCCTTTAATACTAATAATAACTATGGGAGGCAGAAACTATTATTATTTCTAGTTTTTAGAAGTGAAAACTGAGGCTTGAGAGTTTGGCTCAAAGTCATACCGTCAGGAAGTATATGAGACAAGATTCAAACCAGGTTTTTTTTACTAAGCACTTGTATTGTCTTTCACTGCACTTTTGTGTATCTTTAAGGCTTCTGAATTCCAATGATGGGCAAGCTGGCAGAGGACACATTAAGCTCTTTAGAGTATATGTATCAGGCTGCAATTGGCTGCTTCTCCCCAGCCATCTGGTTATCTAGTTATGTGCCAACCTGTTCTTTTATCTTTTTAACACTTTCCATTGTCAGGGTGTCTGCAATTTGCTGCCTAGCACTGGTTGGAATAAGAAACAGTTGTTGCTATTTCTTCTACCAATCCAATTGTATATCATTTTCATTGTGGCCAGAGCTGACACCACTGTTTCTAGTCTCTTTTGCTTACCCTACTGAAGGGTCACTTTCCTTCCTTCTTGAACCTCTGTCTACTGTGTACCTTTTGTACATGAGTTGTGGACATCACTATCCAGTGCAAACTTCTACATCATTCTATAAGAATAAGGATCAAAATTCACAAATATAACCTACATTTCTCCATAATTTCTGAACTACATTTGTCATTATTGGGTATGTTGCCCATCTTCTTAGGCTGTTGTCATGTTAGACTAAACCTTGAGACTTGAGCTTTCTGAAGACTGAAGGCTAGATAACAAGTAGTTTGAGTGTGAGTATGGGTGTTTGTGTATAGTAAACAAAAAGCATAGCAATGGAAGAATGAGGCAATATAGGGATTTGAGACAAAGATTACTCAGATCTTAACTGATTAAATTGATTACATTCAAGGAAACAATTTACCACTAATTTATGTGGTTCATTTAAATGAAACTTAATTGCTAATAGTTTATAAAGCAAAGTTGTGATTATAAAACAACATGTAGATAAACGTGATTAGTCCATCAACAAAATCTCAAGCTACAAATGGCTGGGTGGGCTGAAGGGTGGTAACATTTAAGCATGACACAGTGAGTAAGCCAATAAATCTCTTTTTTGACTAGTAGGAGGGAATTCTTTGAGGTGGATCAGCCCAGAGAGTGTTCAACTCCTTAAAGTCAAGGAACTCTATAAATCTAATAAATAGTACCAGGCATACATTGTCATCCATCCTTTGTATAATTCTAGGGAAAGAAATAGGCAGGGTTATAGAAACACATTTCAAGTCCAAACATAGGTATTTGCATACTTAGAGATGAAGAATCCTTTCCATTGGGTGTCTTGTCCCTGATACAGGTTAAGACTCAGAATAATAGGAAACAATTATTTTTGCCTTGGAAAAATGAGAGCATGAAGCAGGATCAGTTTTAAATGAAGAAGACAGGAAAAGGTTAGTGTTAGAGACATTCCCCTTATCCATATTTAGCTAAGCTTTTCACCCATGCTTCAGTGAGCAACTATGGAAGACTAGCACCAAAAAACACTCTGTGGCCACATTGTCCTATTGTTTCAGTTCATGTACTTAGAGTGCTTCGAGGACATTTCCTCATGTATGTTCCTATCCATGGAAGGCCTTTACTTTAACATTTGTGTACTGACTCTACTTAAGTCCCACTTATCCTAAGGACCTTTGCCAAACATTCTAGCATGCGGTTATTTCTATTTTCCTTGGTTATAGCCTTGGGGATCTTATAATTGACACTGTTTTAGTGTCCAGTTATATGTTGTCTTAAAGTATGTAGTGTCTTCAGAAGTTTAATATAATGAAAGGTGGAATAGCTTTTGATGCGGGAATATCTGGAGTCAAAGAGACTCTTTCAAAACATATGGTGCTGAAAGCCTGATGAAGAAAAATGGAAGAGAGAAAAAGAATTTCTATCAATTCCTGATAGTCATGAAATATAGAAATTAAACTATGCTTGTCAGTTCTTTCAGAACTAACTTCTAGATTGTTTCTCCTAACAAAGAAAACTATTTTGTTTTGCATTCTCTCTGAAGTATAGAACCATGTGCACTGTGACCTAATGCTTTGGTTTTGTTCCCATGGAGCTGTATGGATGTATATCTTGTCTCTCACAAGATATATGCCTTGTCAATTCTTGTTATAATGGAAAAATTGTCCAACTAGATACTCTTTAAATAAAGCTTCTAAATAAAATGACTTTGGGAAATGCTTTATAACCTAAGATTTTGTTAATCTACATTTAAAAGTATTTTACATTCTCAACTATGATCAAATATACATAATAACACAATACATTCTATATATAAAGTATAACAAAACTATTGAATTGAAGACTAATATTCTTTGTAAAAGGTTAATTCAATATTATATAAGGAATTCTTGATTTTGCACACTTTTGTCAATCTTAAAGTCTAAAAGATCCATCACAAAGAACGATATATTTTTAAGGGAAGAATTTAGTGTCATCACAGCTTTAAATATAACCCAGAGATAGCCTGTTATCACCACTGTAACTAGTTCCCTTCCTTCTATCTCTCTATTTCTTTAATCACTTTGGGAAAGCAAATCCCAATGGTAGCATGCCATTACAACAGAAGATAACAAAACTGTTCAAGTAGAAAATGCTCAAAGTTACATTATAAACTGCTTTTGTTCTAATTGTTCTCCACTCCACTACCTAAATAGGTGTTAAAATAATGAATTCATTCCAGAGGAAGCAATCCATCATTTAGTTAATACTAAAAGAAAAAAATCAAACTGAGTATTTGCACTCAACATAAGTAGCTTGAAAGAGACATTTAGTAAGTCTTGGAGTATTTTAATTGCTCCCTTCCCCCACATAAAATATATCTCAATGAAGAAACATCGAAACTTCCATAACAGATTAAAGACACAATGACAACCTAGGAACATTTTGCTATTTGCGTTTATTTTCAATTGATTTATGAGAATACTTTTCTGGCCGTATGTGTGGGCACATCTATTATAGTCTAGGTGTGGCTACATAACTTAAAATTTCTGGAATACACTGTGAGAAATATGAGGAAAAGGCAAAAGATAAGTATTTCTCGAAAGTACATTTCATTCAAACATTTCAAAACTTGATGTCTGATTCTTCATACAATTTTGAGCTTAATACATTTTCATTACTTGTACCAATTTTTTTTTTACTACATTCTGCAACATTACTGTAATGATTTTCAGTGGTTGATTTTTTTTTTCCCCCAAGTACAGGGCAAAGCGATAAGGAAACAGCATGTCTCTATGTGGAGGTGCTTTAATGATTTTAAATAGTCTAATGCTTAAATGAATGGAATGGAGAGAGAATATGCTAGAAGAATAACTTTTTTAGGGCTTTATGAACTTAAATACACAAAATGGGTTTCTTAAATGCTCCTAAGTGTGCTAAAAATAAAAGAATATAAAATATTATCTGAAAATGTCCTAAGTTTAAGAATAAAAAACAGCTAACATTTAAACACTAGCATTTCTAATGCCTCTTCAAAACTGAGGTCATGGCTATGCTGGCCAAATGGAACAGTTTCAGGCTACATGGGCAGTGGAAGGTGACATCGTTTAAAATGTTCACTGCTTAATTGAAATCACTACCTTGAGTGGCACTCTGCAGAGGTCCATGTGTCTTTCATTCTTCACACTGTGTTCCCCGATGAGTAAATAGGATTGACTGTATCTTTTACTCATATCTATAACAACCCTGTCCAGAGAAATATCTTATGTTATACATTTTATAAAATAATTACATAAAATGACTATATAAATCATTAGTTTATTAAACCAGTGCAATTTATTCTTTTTAAAAATTAGTCACAGTGAGCTAGAAAGAACTACCAAATTTCAAGTCGAGATTAAGAAAAACTACTCATTTGCCTCAGTTTTACTTTGCTGGTATTTTAAAAGCCAGATGATCTAAGAATATACACATTTACTTATCTCACAAAGACATAATCACACTGTCATCCATTTTTGAACCACAAAAGATGGATAGTATAACGTGTGCTTAAAATGGATTCATTAATTATCAAAACAGATAAGTGTTTCATCAGGTATATACAGCAGATAACATTTATCTTTTCTCATAGAAGAAAAAGATTAAAGTAATTCTTATACACATATTGGGAAGAAAAGAGGCTGCTGTTCTGAGACTTCCATAATGTGACACTAGATAATATACTTTGCCGCAGATGGCAATGTTACACAAACACAGATACAGGCGACTTATCTCATATTCACAAGGAATGCCAGAGGAAAACCATTCATTCCCACCATAAATATCACACAGCATTAATTTTGTTTCTTTATAAACACGGAGTCACCATAAAAATCTCACAATAAAACTTTAGGGTTTTCAGTTTTTCTGGCATGACTTTCAGAAATTGCAGAGCATTCTTCCTACAGCAAGTTGTCAAAAACAAGCTCAGAGAAAGATGTGACACATTGGATCTCAATGGTAACTATTGTAATGTAGGGATTTGGGTTTCCAAGGGAGTCACCATCAACGAATACTGATACTTTTTTTCATATTAAGGCTGATGGATAAAAAAACTAATTAAACAATTTCTCAAGTTTTTTTTTTGAAAATTTGAAGGTTATAAAAATAATTTTCTGCCTCATTTTTCTGAATATAAAACTTACTTTTTCTCAGTGTGTTTCAAAATCAAGAATTCTATCCATTTAAGTACATTTGAATGCATCTAAACAGAGAAAAATATATTCTTTAATTGTTGACAATTATGGTCAGAACTAATTAATTTGGCATAAAGTGAGCTTATAGGCTAAAAGGAGATAAAATTTATTTTTCCATTGGCAAACAACCTGATGTTATTTAACAGAATGCATTATTTTAGCATATTTCATATGGATCAGAAGCACTATTGATAAAATAGATTTCATACATTTATTCATTTGTTTTCTCATGAGCACCCTCAAATTGTTCACTTGTTGATGAATACATACCTCTTGATTATATTTGTTCCATATTTCACTTTGTTGAGTTAAGGAGCAGCCCGTTCATATGACCAAACACAGTTCTAATCTCTTTTCAAGTGCCTTTGCTTTCAGACTGGGAATATTGTGCAATGTTTTCCAACAGGTTAAACATAAATTTTCTGTACAAGAATTGTATGCTCTATTTATATACTTTTGAACTGCTTTATCTTTTTTTCATATATTATAAAATATTGTATTGTTTGTTCCTGCCATTTGCTAACTGCAAATGAGCTGATCACATAAGTACTCTATATGCATGCTCTCTATGAAAGCTGGAAAAAAATAATTTCCTCTGCCTATTAGTTTTAAAATATCTGATAGATGCAACACTTGTGTGCTTGTGGCATTCACTTTACCGCATTATCTCATTGCTAGATTTACACTTATAAAATCTATGTAATCATGTAAGTTCTAAACCTAGTGTATATCGTGATATTGATCATGCCAAACATTTTGAATTGTAACACCCATTGACTGGATAACATACTGTTATCTGTATATGCAATTCACTGAATAATGTATTGCTGCTTAGGGTGGAGGCACATGAAATAACTCAGTTGTTAGTAAACTACTTAAATACACTTTGCCAACCTGAGTGAAACAAATGTGCGGGGATATAAAAAGGAAAATACCAGAAATGAGTGCAGTCAGATTTGTGTGTTGTTTAATTTTAACTGCACTCTTCTAGTGGAATTTGAGTTTGCCTTTCTGAATCATTATCAATTCATTTGAGGACTCATATAAACATTGATAAAGGGCTCCAGGGAAACATAAATAGCAAGAATGCTCAGAGCAGGAAGAGACACAGGCCACTGGTTTGGGAAGACAGAGCTTTTCTTGCAAAAGTTGTACTGACAGCTTGTATTTTTACAGATTCTTAAGACTCCTTTAACGGCATTTAAAAAACAACAACAAAAACCAAAAAAATACTTAGGTTAAAGAAAGAAGAGTCAGTTATTCTCTGGCTGATTCTGCTAACATCAAAATAATATTTTTAAAATATCTTAAAGTCATAGGAGTCTAAGTGCACAACTGTTAATAACTGGTTACACAACTATTCAAAAATTAAAGGATTTTTTTAAACTATTCTAGGAATAACCAGATATATTTTGGCCACCATCAACCATCTCTCCAAAATTAAAATTTTCCCTGGTATACCCACCAAATAGTATTTTTCTTGTTGGACTAAGTTTCATTGAAAATATACAAAAGACAATTTTATGAAAAGTATTTGTTACAAGGATATTAAAGGTGCATTTAAATTCACTTAGGAAATAATCTTTCTAAATACATTAGCATTTTTTCCTTTCCTTTTTTCTCTTATAATATCAAGTCATATGAAATATTTCATCTATGTGTATTTAGCTGAATATTTTAATCCTAATTCAAGGGTTAACATTCATGAAGTTGTGAAGATTTATGAGATGTGGAGTTTATTTTATTGATTAAAATGCATATTTTTCCACAGCAAATATATTCCTTCACTCTAAAAGCCAATGTAAATAATGAGCTAGTGCTAAATTCAATAATCAGTTTGCAGCAGATTGAGTGACAGCCATTTTTCTGATCCTCTCTCCACTAGCCTGACTCCAGATAGGCACTGGCTCCTTCCCCTATGCTAATGAGCAGCTAATTAGAGACACCTCCCAGTCAATAAGCCACTTTCTTATCACCAGTTATATTACCTGACAAGCCCTTTCTCTCCAGTCCTGGCCCACCAAGAATCTTCGTTCATTTTCTGTTCTTCATCTCTGCAAAGTGAACTGATCCCGCATAATCCCTGGAATAATGTAGCTTCTCTTGTGGAAGAGCCGTTTCCCTCTCTCCCTTTTACATCAAGCTAATGGAGTCAGTAGGTATCCTATTGATCTTTTCTCTATATGGTCTCCACAGACTTCCTTACAGGTTAAACATCCAGGCTTTCTGAAGTGGCTATAAAGCTTTGTTTTTTATTTTGCTAACTTTTTTTTTGAAACCCTTGCTCATCTGTAATCTTTAAAAGCTCAGTTGATGCCATGCAGAGCAAAGCCTTATTTCTTTGCAGAACTAATCTAGACACTGTCTAGTGTTGAGTACAGTTGTCTGATTCAAATCTTCTGTTACAAAGCAGATGACATCTAGCTAGATGTCATGAGAAGAGCCTAACAATGACAATTCACTTATCCCTTAGAAAGAATCAATTCTCCCACAATGCATCTGTCAGAGAACTCTCACTCAGTAAAAGCAATTTTTCTAGCTGTCTGACACTGTAATTGCTCTTAAATTTTCAATGAACGTTTTACAAGGACTCCCCTGAACCATGATGAAAAACTTAACTTTTTTCTAAAAATGAGAGGCTGACAGGATGAAAGAGGTCTTTCTCTTTAAAGCCTTGCTTGCTTGAGTAGGAATTCTTTCATATCATCAACAAGCTGTTGAATAGAGGATAGATTACTTTCCATTTATTTCATCAATCAGATTAAAGGCTCTCCTTCACAATGCCCTTTAAACAAGAGCTGTTTATGATGTCCTCCCAGGTTTGACTTTAATGTAGTATTAAATCACTGTGGACAGTGGACTCAGTAAAGAATATAAATATGATGAATATCTGACAACATTTAAGTATTGCATATATTTTGGTCATTATCTTCATTCTTGTCACAAAAGAGGGGTAAACAGAAGAAGAAAAACAACTAAGGATTTTCTATTCTTCAGGCTGAAAATTTCAACTCATTTTCTTTTTTATGGATCAGTAAGCAGGAATGCCAAGCATAGCAGTGGTTTTTATTCTTGGGTCAGCAATTTAAAAGAAAATATTTAAAAAAAGAGAAAGATTTCTACATTTCTACTCTCTTCCAAATATGTATTCTTGTTTATAAAGATGAAAGATGAAACTGTGAGTTCATAGTTTCTTTGTTAATTCAAACTGAATGATTATAGTAGTATGGATATCCTCTTCTTTAAAATATTCTAAAAATCAAACAGTCCCAATGAGATGTTTATTATTTCATCAGCATTTGATAGCCTGTGTCCAATAAATTCAAATAAATTGTGCTAATATGCATATTTGTGTGATGTGAGTATGTGATGAATAATTGGTAAAAATTTTAAATGCATCAAAATTATTTATTCCTTAATTCAAACATATGTTATGCTTGTGCTCAAATCTTCTATTTTATTACATGGTAATATTAAGCTGTTTTAATATCAAAATAAAATTTTACTTTTAACCCCTAATATTGATTAACCCAAAAGAGAGGGAAATTGCAATGTAATTGTAGAGTTTTTTAAATGCCTAAGTTTGGAAGGGAATTTCCTAGTCATTTTGTCTTATTTTCCACCCATACATGCATCTCTTGAACAATAGCTCTGTTTTATGTTTTCATCTTCTGCTGGAATTCCTTCAATAACCAGACCTCACTACATTCCCTGGCAGTTTATTTATTTTCACACAACTCTATATGTCAGATACTTTTTCCTTAATATTGAGTGTAAATCTTGATTCCATCATACATTAGCCATTGTTCTACAGGACATTTCTGTCGCATAAACTAGATGAAATATTTATGGAATATGAAAACAATAAGCTTCAAGTTTAAAATGGTAACATTTTTAAAAGACATTCCTTCTTGTCTTCTCCATCTTCTTTTTTTGAAACTAATGTCTTTCGGATCATGCAACAGTTTTTCATACATTCACTGCAACAATTTAATAGGTACAAGACATCTAAGGGTACATAATTTCATTGACTCCTCAATCAAGTTATCTATAATAGAAATGTCTTTTATGCAGAGAAGAAAAATTAGACATCAAAAGATTAAATAAATTGACCAAGTCACATGGTTAGTACCTAGAGAGTCAAAAATTCACACCCATGTCTGTCAGGTTCCAAAGACCATCATCTTTACTTGGTTCTACACTGACATTGGTATTTCTTATGATATCATCCTTTTCTATGTCTTTTATGTTTACATTTGTCTAAATTGGGAGAACACAAAAGTAGACACAAGAAGATATTGAGGAGAATGCTGCTGTGGTTTAGACAAGAATTACTATGGCTGTGTTCAGATGGTGGCACTGGAGATGAAGTCTGAAAATAAGTGAACAAGTTATATAGATATATATAATATACTAATATATACATATATTTTTACTAATGTCTTTTACCTTCTCTTGCTGTTTTTCTTCCTCTCCTCTCTTCTCTCTCATACACACTTTCTCTTTTCTTTCTCATGGACACACACTCAGACACATTTTTGTAAACTTTCTCTTCCCATGATAAACATGCCTTTAGTTGCATTGTGTAAGTCATTGATTAAATGTTTACAATGGAGCAGGTTGAGAACTGTGCTCTTCAACATTACATTAGAGACTTTCTTCTTGGCCAGTGTCAATTTATTAATTGGAAGTCTTTCTAGATAAACCTATTCACAAAGTCCACTTTTTCTCATCTTATTGAGAAGAATCTCATTAAAGTCTCTATGAAATATTTAAATTAATGCTACACTACGCATACAGCATTATTCTATTCCACCCATTTAGAATAATATCAAAAAGAAAATGAGGGCAATTTGATTTTATTTGATTTGTTTCATGATTTAAAAAACTCCTTGGTTTCTCAATTTTTAACTTACTCAAGTCATAAATTGTATAGACATGAACAAATCTATACAAGTTTACCTTAGTTAATCAAATAACCTGTGTTATCTGCACATGTTCTTTTGAAAATCTTATTTATCTCATAGTTACTTAGGCATAGATTTCTTCATGGAAAAATGGGATTGGGAAAATATGTTTTAGCTATAGAATGAAAATTTTGTTATTGAAAACTTCCTAAATTTTTTAGGTTATCTTACTGTTTAATGTCTCATTACATGACTTTATATGTTCATATATTCCTTCTATTTACCCTGAGTTTTGGCTAGGTTTGGGTGGACCACTTGGAAAGGGAACCTCATTTGCTTTTATTTTTCTTCCATCAGTTTATTCTGGTCACACTGCTTCCAATTTCACTAAGAAAACTGAGCATTTCAGGCATAATCAATCTGTTACTTCTACATGTACCTACCAAGATATGTGTATGCACTGTCTGAGGTATATGCTACCACCTTTTTCTATGGCCACTGTTTTAGTGAGCTAAAGGCTGCCAAGATAATATACCAAGAATGGGGTGGTTTTTACAGGGGGCATTTGCTAACTTAAAAGCTTACAGTTCTGAGCCTGAGAAAAATGACCAAATCAAGGCATCAGTTGAAGCTCTCTCCCCCTCTCCCCGAAGACTGGCATCCAGCAATCCTGGGCTCCTGCCACATGGCAGGTCACAATGGCGGCATCTGCTGGTCTCTGCCTTCTCCTTCAGGCTCCATTGCTTTTGGCTTCTTGGTCATATGGCATTCTCTTTGCTCCTGTGGCTTTCTCTCTCCTGGGATCTGTTGATTTCAGCTTCTGGCTTCTGGGATTTCTCTTTCAGCTTCTGGGGACTTCTGTTTGTGTCTCCAACCTTTTTTTTCACTGTATATTCATCCTGTTTATAAAGGAATCCAGTAAGAAGGTTAAGACCCATAGTGGGCTATGCCTTACTGAAATAATCTAATCAAAGGGCCCCACCTACAATGGATTACACCCAGAGGAATGGATTAATTTAAGAACATAATTTTCCTGGGTATACAAAAGACTCAAACTGCCGTAGCTGCCATTCCTCTTCATCCTTTGATGTACTTGTTTCATCAATTGTTGTTTCTCTTATGTCTATATACCCCTTGCTACTTTCCCCTTGGCTATTTAACTATTCAAGTCTTTACCATTAAAAATATATATAGTAAACCCATACAACAAAAAGCCTACTATCTTCAGCCACTCTCATTTCCCTCTGTTCCTTATTGCAGTCAAGATTCTTAAAATAATAGCCCTACCTTAAAATTACTATTTTTCATCCTGTCTTTTCAGGCCTTGATCCATTAGTATCCATTATCAGACATATTCCACTCTAATAGCCCTTCTAAGGTTATTGATGATATTCCTATTGTCACATTATTATTTCTTCTTACCTTATTTATTCGTTTATTTTTTGGTGTTTGACACCATGACCAAGACCATTATTTTTTTTTTTAAGATTTATTTTTATTTATGTATCCCCCCCTTGCTGCTTGTTCTCGCTGTGTTCATTTGCTTTGCATTCTTCTGTGTCTGCTTGTCTCCCCCTGCTGCGGCATCCTGCCAAGTTAGCTCACCGCACGGCCGCTTGCCAGCTCGTGGCAGCTTGCCTGCTTCGCGGTGGCTTGCCTTCTCAAGGAGTCCCCGGGAACCAAACACGGGGCCTCCCATGTGGTAAGCCAGAGCCCTACCAATTAAGCCACAGCTGGTTCCCACCATTAATTTTTGAGGTACTAAATGTTCTAGTAAATTCTTAAATATTTCCTCTTTTTCTGGTTTGACTTGAAATAAGAGTTTTCCTTAGGTTTCCATTTCCAGTTTCTACTCTTTTAGCACCATATACTTTGCCTAGATGATCTTATTCAAATCCAAGGCTTTAACTGACTATGAAATCTTTATCTCCATCAAACTCCTGCTTGAATTCCAGACCCAAAGAGCTGTCTATGTATACAATACTATTTCACTGATGTTCCATTGCCTAAAAAATACAGCAGATATTTGCTTTTTGTTCCAATTTGGCAACTTGTACCTATTCTTTATTAGTTTGAACCTGGAGGGAAAAAAGCATGACTTGCTAATACCTAATGAGTGTACTATGAAGTTCCCTGGAAATTAAACCAAAGTCATACATTCATGGGCCATAGAATTAATAAAAAAAATCAAATGGAACTCAACCCCCTTCTCCAATGTAGCCATATTTACCAGCTTACCTAAATTTTCCATATTCTCTGCCTTCCATCCTTTTACAATGGTCTTCATCTTCAGGCCTTGGGATACTGATGCTCTCACCTTCCCAAGGGTTTTGCTCCTTCAAATATTTACTTCCTCTTCCATCATCAATTCCTTGCTGTCTACACTGGCTCATTCCCATTAACATGAGCATATTGTTTAGTATCTCCCAATCACTGTTCCGGGGTCTTATTATTATTATATTTAATAATAACAGGTTTTGATAATGCTGATCATTTTCCTACTATGACCACACTATTTTAAATTGACACCACTTCCCCAACACTCCTAGACTCTACCTCCTTGTTACCACACTTTACTGTTTTCTCTTTTCTTTAGTAATAGTCACATTCTATTATACAATATGATTTTTAAAAATGTATTATATCTATTTTTTCATTGCCTGTCTTCACCAGTAGAATGTAACCTCCAAGAGAAGAGTAGTTTTATCTGTTTTAATTCTTACCACTAAATCTCAATTGCCTAGAACACTGACAGTCACATGGTAAGTGCTCAAAAAATATTTGAATGGATGAAAGAATTTGTCTCTTCTTGAATACTTTGTTTCTCTTGGCTTTCAGTATATTCTATTGGTATTGTTCAAGCTGCTCTACCTGACCCAACCTCATCTGGCCTCTGACTTCCTCTCCATTCGTACTGTGTACCACTGTCCCTATGATTCCGGGCTCTCCAGCTACACTTACCATCTTTCTGATTCTCAAACATTCTAATCTTCTTCCTACTTTAACATTTGTACATTAGCTGTTTTCCTTTCCTGGATTACTCTCCCTGTTAGTCACAGGTCTATTAACATGTCACCTCCTGAAAGAGACCTTCTCTGGCTGTAATACTTAGAGTAGTAACTACATATTCCCCATAATATGGTCTTATTTCATTTTTCTCAAAGTATGAAGTATTACAAGATGTATATTTAAGATTTTTAGTTCAATAATTGTTTTCTCAGGATGGAATGTAAGTTTCATGAAATTGAAAATTCTTGTCTTTCTTCTGCAGCACTGTATCCCCAAAGTCTAGAGAAGTAGCACATAATATATAGTCAATAAATGCTTTTTAAAAAAAATGCTTAGTGGTTTCCATAGGTTCCAAAGGGAGGAGGAGGGAAGAATGGGTGGAACATAGGGCATTTTTGAGGCATTTGCATTGTTCTGCAAGCTGTTGCATTGAAGGGTACAGGCCATTATAAATTTAGTTACTATAAAAGTGTATGGTGCAAAATGTAAACCATAATGTAAACTATTGATGGTGGTTAATAACAAGGTTTCAATATTTGTTCATCAATTGTAACATACGTACCATACTCATGTAGGATGTTATTGGTATGGGACAATGTGGGAGGGAGAGGGAGCAGAGTATATGGGAATCCCCTATATTTTCTATGTGACTTTTCTGTAATCTAAAGCTTCTTGGAAAATAAAGTGAAAAAATAAGACACTGGGGGAACATGCAGAAGAAATTGTCAATATACATAAAAGATAACTTATGGTGATGAAAGGCATAATGCAAAAAATTAATTTTATTTTTTATTTTTTTGTCTTTGTTTTTGGGGTGGTTTTAGATTGCAGAAGGGTTGCAACTATGGCAGGAGAGGATTATTGGTGTGGGGTATTGGTGGTAGAAGGATGTGTGCAGAGGGGTGTACTTGGGCATGTCTTTATGGAATATGAATGTGTTCATGTGGTCAAGGGATGTTATCTTGGTGGGTGGAGACCCACACAATAACCAACAGAATATTGAATTCCCATCCTGGGGAGTCCTGATATATTCTCTAATAGAATGGCAAGAATCTCTAGAATACATGGACAATGCCTAGCAAAGGAGAACAGAACAATACACCAGGCCTTTGATATTGATGCTTGTGTTTATGAACCTTGTTCTTGTGAAATTGAAACTTGGTCTACTAATATATATTGCCTAAAAGTTACCTCCTAAAGCTTCCTTGTTGCTCAAATGTGGTCTTTCTCTAAGCCAAACTCAGCATATAAACACACTGCCTTCCTTGGTATGGGACATAACTTCTGCAGATGACCTTCCCTGCACTGAGGGATTATTACCAAGCTACAACTAGCAATGCATTTGGAAAAAAACATCTAGACCAAAGAGGGAAAAATTAAGTACAAATGAATTTTTATGGCTAAGAGATTTCAAGGTAAGTTGGGAGGTCATTCCAGAGGTTACAGTTATGCACGTCTCAGGAGGATCTCACTGACTGCCACAGTGCCCCCAAGCAGAAGTTCTCCTGAGGGCTCCAGATACATCTATACAATATAGGGAGGTTAGACAATCCAAGGAAATCAGCACCCTGTTGGTGGGGCTTTATCTTGGAATACATGATAACTTATATCCCCAGTGTAACAGAAGTAGACTTATTTATAATTTTTATACACATGGTTCTTCTGCCCCTTTTGTTGAAATCTATAATTAGCATTATACCCGTTAAATATATGTCCCAGAGACTTAAATATTCTGGCTGTTCATATTATGGTTGAACTATGAATCTCA